>JAFELO010000015.1:802190-816153 GCA_017140195.1 Eumaeus atala | reverse complement strand
GATGAAAATGGAAAGATGAAGCCTTGGATCGCATAGTAGTAAACGAGTACAATACTTTTCGTTTTTACATTAAAAGAATGTTATATTTCGTAAAATTTATTTCTCTTTTTAAACAAATGTTTTGGATTAAATCACTATGTGGATACGATTGCATTTAATTTATCTAGCTCTTTTAAATAAAAAATCACCTAGCAATTACATTCAATGCATGAGTAGTACTTGCATAGTACTATTGTATTGGCGTACTCAAATTTCACCGTCTTACATCTACTCCATGCATTACGTACTATTTATATACTGTTACAATTAAAAATAACACACAATGGAATTTCGAATCTGTGATTTTTATACGATTGTTCATTGTGTCTTTCAGTACATTGTACAATATTTTATAATATTAAGATGGAATGGGTGATAAAGCGAACATAATCTCTGTGATTACATTACTCAAGGTAGGTATGGTTCGAAATGCAATGTATAAAACTCACCAAATTCTAGGTATTAGTCAAATGTATCTGTACCGAGTGCAATGAGACTTCTTCCGCTTGTGACAGACAAAAAAATGGCCGTACACGTAGTATTCATACAAAGAGGGTGGTCAACGCAATAAGGGAAATAATTCCAAGAAATTTAGCTCGAAAGCAAAAAAAAATATCTCGTGAAATGAAGATAGCACTTAGAACAACCGCGTATTTTAAGAGATATATAACTTAGGACTTGCAGCCTGAAAGAGACGCACTGGTCATTTCTTAACTGATAAATTATAGATGAATAGGGTGGTAAAATCGAAACAACAACTGGAAAGGTAAGCAAAGATAGTTCGAAAAAAAAATCTGTTTACGGATGAGAATTTTCTTACAATTATCCCACTTTAATGATGGTTTTTGAAGTGTTAGCTATGAAGGAGTGACTGAACCATATTTTTGTGAAAAAGATATCAAGGCATTTTCACAAGCGTACCAAGATACCTTTCTTGAGAAGGTTGTTAAACTCTTATTTCAAGTATCGTTTATATATTTTCAGAGTTTAAGAGTTAAGAGACATTAACAGAGTTAAATTATTTGCCTGGCACATTGTTATGTTATCCCAGTTATTACGCTCAGAATATGTTTCAGACACAATATCTCTGTTACTCAAGTTCTCTGGATACGCTAATTGTCGGACGTCTGATCGAAACGAAGCTAAGTTTGCTTCATATATATCATTTTGAAATACGTAATCCTTACCAAAATACTTTGCATGATATCATAGCATTTCATAAAAAAATATTGCTAAATAGTTAAATGTTATTTACAGGTACATAATTGAAACGAATAACGTAGTCATTTAAATATCTTTTAAGCTTCTAATTTCTCCGATACTGCGGACACCTTACATTAAATGATAATCTACCCTTTCTTTGTTTCAAATGTAGAAACTCCCTCGAGCTCCATCACCGCAGATAGCTCTGCGAAGATGGTGCCCGAGGGAGTTACAAAGTTGGCTATGTCGGACTCGAACTGACTAAAACCACACGATGCTCCGTCTCGTTAGCCTGTGCCTATGGTGTGCCCGGTATGGCACAATGATTGAGCTTTCCCGCAATCTCCCCCCCCCCCCTAATTTTGCAGAGACTACTGTCTCAAAAAAAGAAACGTACCACCGTTTCTTTTTGCGACACAGTGGTTCCACGCAATTTCGCTCTGGACCATTGAACAAACCATGGTATCAATCAAGATGCTTGCCTCACTATGACTACTGGGAGGTCGTGTCCCTGTTGAGTACTCTGCAGGCATAACAGAAGTGGTTCGAGACAGTTCTCTCAGTGGCGACACTCGGACGTAGGATCTGCGTATATCGAAAAGAGAAGCGGCCATATTTCCTCTCTAGCCAATCCATCATGACGGCTTTGCACGCCGCAATTGTGGCGTGCAATGTGCTTGGTTGCCTAAGTCGGGCTTCCTAATCAAACACCCACCTGGTGAATCAGAGTTTTCTGAGCTTACAGCTCGCAATTTCCTGGTCTGCAATCCCGCTCTAGTGCCTTCTTACGCCACTGCTACATTGATGCAAGAGTTTTCACTTTCAGGTCCCCTGAAAAACCTCAAAAGAGATCGTACGGTATCCCCTAATAATTTCAATAGCCATCACTTTATGGGCTTGGTGTATAATCCTTAGACTTTCCGCCCTGATTTTCAGGTTCCGCACCGCCAACACAACAATACACTATCTAATAGAAAAATTTTGATTAAACTATATTTAAATTTTTACCTATTACCTTTTAGTTATTGTATCAACTTAGTTAATTCACCATTAAATAATATTTCTTTTTAGTATCTGATTATTTTATATATCAGAACAAATATTGCCTCAGACAATCATTAATTTTGTAAGCTTCTTTGCCAAGTCGATAAACCTTTGTACGATTTATTACTGACGAATTATGTCAGAAGTAAGTTGTATTGATAAAAGATCTGCCTCATTTTATTCATAAGCAATCGTGAGCCTTTCTCCTCAAGAAATATTTATTTATTAATTCCATTTAGTTAAATAGCATTAGAATGATGTATAGAAGGGATAATTTTACCGTTCAATATGAAATATGATTAAAACCGAAATCTGTTCCCAAAAACATTTCAATGAAACTTCGTCAGATCAGATCTCCAAGTGGCTTACATCTGAACAACTTCTAATAGTGAAATCAGTGGTGTCTTGCGTTCTTCTCGAGTGCACTTAAAGCTTTTGAAAGTAACACAGATCTCATTGAAATGGATGTGACTTATTTGTAAATAATATTTCCATATGTACAGATATGATGACGCTGTTTCTTAGCCACATCCAATTTTTTTTCTCTGGTGGCAGCGAATATGGCGGCGCCATAGTTTCATTCAAGACGTGGAGAAAAATTTAACGCTAGGAATGTTTGATATATATATATGTGTATAAGTGTAATAATAAGTGCTTGGGGCCGGACTTTCTGAAGCTGGCGCTTATCGTTCAGTTCTTTACACCGTTTCGCTTCCTATTCAGTAAACTACCACTCGAACCTCACTGAAGTAAGTCCCTCCCAACTGTCTGATGATAAGCTGTATAGCAATGGCGTTTTAGTTCTTTGTAGTAGAAACACTGGCCACCATGAATCCGTTTTCCTGTGGATCTACATTAGGTAGGATTGTTTTCGGTGCTCTCTCATGGTTCATACGCCAGACATGTTCACTCTATTTCCGCTGGTGCTTCTAAACGAGAGCATCACCGCCTGGCATGGTGAACGCGAAACGCCATTTCCATGATGGGCATACATTTTTACTACTAATGATTAATAGATAATTGTGGACGGTGATGAAGGATGATTCATCTTTTATGGCGAAGGTGGGCTTTGACAAATTTCGTTAAGTAATTTGTGTAGCAACACCAAGTTCCACTAGGATACAGAAGTAATGAAACTAATGCCGATTGCCTTGCCCTCCTTTTCACCGCCCCCAAATGGGCCATCGGCTACTCACAAACCGCATGAAATGCGACAGGTGTCACTTTACGGTGGTATAAAGTGAGAGAGAGGTACTTCCCCAGCTCAATTGCAGTGACATGCACCATGCATGGTACTACCTATTCCTATGCAGCATGGCACTACTTCTTACAAATGCCGTATCAAGTTATTTTTTCAAGTCCAGTCATGCAAATTCCGAACTTCCGAAATTCTAGCATTTAACTTTCCGGCATTACACTAGATGCAGGATTGTTAGGACGAGTGAAAATTGTTACAATTTCACACCAAGACATGTTACCATGTTAGGCCTACAAAGATTTCTTGGAACCACCTTGAAGAATACGTGATTTGCACATAAGATTAAGGGGAACATATTTTTGATAACCCTTGACTTAGCCATAAAGTGAGACAGGTTTTATCAGTTTTTGGGTGTAGCTTTATTCGACCTCCTAACTTACAGTTCTAAGCTGCAGCCCGGTTTTACGCCATACATGACAAGAAATTGATTGATAATCTGACAGCATCGTGTTCTTGTTTCCTTATTACAAAGCTTACTTGCAGTTGGTCCAGGATCACTACTTTGAAAAAGATATATTTAGGGACACGCCTTATATTTTCCAAGTGCTTAATACGATTTCGTCTAAGTGATGTTAGTACCAGGAGAACATGATATAGCAAGAGTACATCCAGAATTCATAGTTCGAGAACGATAAATCTATTGAGTAGATGGCGTAGCTTGCACTCCATATCTCCCAACTAACGTGTGCGGCTCGTTTATCAGACAATCCCAACAAGCGACCAACTTAAGAGGCAAACTAATCCCGGCCCGGTTTCAGAATAAACTTACATTTAAATACGAGCGCTGTTCCATTTCAGAGCTTTCCCTTTGCAATTAGAATTCAATTTACTTCGTTTATAAATGAGCTAAATTTTGTCTGTGACTTTGTACGCGATAGATGGTAGGAAAAATAATAAGTGCAGAAGTTTTCGTGTAACGGGATGCAAGTGTCTCGTGAGCGCGACCTGGGAAACTCTATGGCTAATGTCTGACACTGGACGCCATCAGGCTGATGATGATGATGATGAAGGCGATAACAAGCAATCGAAGCTTTTTCACGATTACCATGCCGAGTATTGCATTGCCTTCCTTCCTCTTTCCCTTCAATGGGCCACCGGCTACTTGCAAACCACACGAAGCCCGTAAGCAAAAATATCACTTTACGATGGTATCATATAAGCGAGATGTATTTCTTCAGTCGTGCCGGCCTCATTTGACAGCAATGCAGCATGGCACTATCACTTGCTTAGCAGTTTTATAATATACGCCAATCTCTGATCTTTTCTTTTTGCTTTAAATACAAAAAAAAACTAATGGTTTCTTTGGGATATCATTTACGCGAGTGAAACCGCGTGGTACGGCTGTGTTGTTCTGGGTCAGTGTAGCTTTCTGTTCCCCACCACGGTTCAAGCCTTGTCGTGGCGGTGGGACTCAGTAGCCTGGGGTGATCTAGACACTTTGGGCGAAGCTAATTGAACCGAGGAGGTGTATGCTCTTTGTAGCCCTCTTATAAGGAGAGGGGACTAAAGAGCAGGAGGAGGAGGCGCTCTTTTTACCCCTCTTATAAGAAAAGGGGTCAAAATGGGAACCTCGCCCCATTGCACTGTCCCAAAGTTGGTTGGGTTATCCTGTGGTGAGGACAACCCCATCTGTGGAGGTGGCATCGGTCCCTTAGGTGGCTGACTAGCCGTTGAGATGCCCTGATGATTTGCTGTTCCGGGGCACCTCACCAAAGGCGGAACTAATGGCACTCGCGGTGGTTTTTGTGGGTATTCGGCACTGTAATGTGCCGCGAGCCCCACACACTACTGGACCTACGGCCAGTGAAGGCGCGTAAATGCGTTTCCCCGCGTCAACAAAAAAGAAGTGTGGCTTTCTTTTGGTGAAAGTATTTTCATAATAGGATCTAGGTTTACTGAATATGCTTGTATGTTGTTGATGAAATGAAATAAATATATTTTTATTTAAAATAGAATTACAAAAAAATAATTCTTGAACGTCATCAGCTAAATCTACCAGCGGTGGATTTAATTGCCCTGTCCTGAGAAGAACCGGCAAAATTTGCTCAGCGGGTCTAGTCAATAAATAAATGATACACAACAAATTTACAATATACAGTTTATCAACTTGGTACAATCTTCATTGAACCAAATTCATTATTCCCACGGTGTGGTATCTGTCATCAATTATGTTACATTTACCTATAAACGTCCTTTAATAATTCGTTTATATTTATTAATCGAAATCTTTTGGACGCTTTCTGGGTTCCTATTGTAGAGGCGTGTGACGTTCCCCCGAAAAAATACTTTACTTTGCTAAGCCTATGAATTGGTACATCTAGTTTGTGTCTTTTTCTAGCATTTCTATCATGTATGTCTATTTTGTATTAAAGTCAATTATATTCTTACATACATACAGGACATTATGTAAAATGCATTAAGAGTAGACAGTGCGCATGCCGATTTCCTTAAATCTATGTCTAAATATTGTATTGGAGGCTAGCTTGTAGATATCTTTTGATATACAGAACTAGCTGACCCGCCCATGCGTTGCTGTGGCTAAGGTTTTTGTTATATTACATTATAGTAAACAATCCATGAGGAACAATAAGAGAACATCAGTCACGGAGTCCACCATGCTTTTTCACACAGATGGTATTTGTAAAAAAATATGGTGATCTCCTTATTTGACTTTCTACTACTATAACCCTTTAGTAAAATGAAACTATTTACGAACAAAGACGAAAATGTTGATGTTGGTATACAAATTTACTGGATTGAGATTTGAAGGGGAAGTACGTTGAACACAATTAATTAAAATGTTCTTACACTTGATATTAAGCAGAAATCAATAGGTACAAAATAAAAATTTATCAGGATTATTATTCCCAATTAATTTTATAACAAATGTAAGTATATTACAGTATAATAAAGTAAATAACATGTGACGCTTAAACTCATGAATGAGGTAGGCAAAGCAGACAGTCTTAAACTTTTAAACATTGATATCTATTTTTTTGAATTATATAGACTTTCAATTTCAATTTAATTTAACACCAATCGGTGCACAATTTTTTTGGTTAACCTTTCTTTAGCAAACACAAATAGATTCGACGGTTTCCCAACACGTGAACACACAACATATAGTTGAGAAAAACATGGATTTTCCAAACCTAAACCACAAATGGACATTGTTTGACCTTGAGATTTATTTATAGACATGGCGAAAGCTAAACGAATTGGAAACTGTAGCCTTTAGAAGGGTATGGTAGAATCTGATGGTATCATCGGAATACGTGGCAGCAGGACCACTTTTCCTTTAAACTTCCCAGCCAAAATGGTTGCTTCAAGAATGTTTCCGGTGATCTTTTTGATGACCAAACGCGTACCGTTGCATAATTGAGGTGGATTCAAATTACGGAGGAGAATAATAGGGGAACCAATCTTTAATCGAAGATTATGTGGTGGCATTCCAGGGATATCTAATGAATTTAAAAATTCAATCGGAAAATGTACACTTTCATTTTCATCAACAACAGTATCGATTGATTTAAAAGACATCAGATCGCCTGGTAACAACTGTTGTATCTGGAAGTTAATTTCGTCAACATCAACGTTGTTGGCTGCCAAAATCGCTCGTTCACTAAGCCATTCATGATTCAAATAATTATTCTGTATATCCGGGAAAATACTCTGAATTAATTTATTTTTATCCTGAAAAACAGTGCAAAAATTGTCTGGTAGTTTAATGCATTGCGTGTTTGGTTGCAGTTCTATTTTACCGTTCCCAATATCTAGTAGTTGTTCGGAGAATATTTGTGCTGATGATCATTTTGCAATTGTACTCGCACATTTATGGTCAATCGAAGTGTTTCAACACTTCGCCATAAGAATGATTGTTTCAAACATGCATTAACCTCATCCGCGAAAGTAGAGCGAGGTATAACCGGTAAGGTCTGTCGGAAGTCACCAGTCAAAAGTAAGATAGCACCACCGAAAAGTGTATTATTGCTGTTTAAATCTTGCATAGTTCTGTTTAATGCTTCAAGTGAATATTTGTGTGCCATAATGCACTCATCCCAAATTATTATAGAACTCTTCCGCAACACTGCAGCTATTCCACTATTCTTTTTGATGTTACATATTGCACCTGATTTATTATGAACGTCCAATGGCAGCTTGAATGTTGAATGTGCTGTTCGTCCACCATCCAGTAAAGTAGCCGCAATGCCTGACGATGCTACTTGCTAATGCGATTTTTTGTTGCGACCGTATTTTGGCAAGAATCAACGATATTAAAGATGTCTTACCGGTTCCACCGGGTGCATCCAAGAAAAAAAAACCCCCTTGTTCAGCAGCAACAGCCAGCATAATCCGATCATAAATATTTTTTTGTTCTGCTGTCAGTAATGGTTCACTGTTCATGATAATTGTTGCTAAACTTCCGTGGTCATATTGATTTTCTCGTTGTACATCGGCATTGATTAAGTCGGTGGCTGGACAATTAGGTGATGGCATACCATAATGATTAAGTGGTAAATTTGAAATAAGAACACATAAATTCTCGATCAAGACCAATGCTTCATTATACATCTCTGGTGTATAATCTATGTTTTGGCATTGATTTGTTTGTCTAATTCGGTGCAAGATGACTTCTGTCATACAATCTTTATATTTTTCCCACAAAGTTTGTGCTTGCGAGGGATAACATGTCGGCAAAATAATTGCAAACAACTGACGAATGTTATTCGGTGTGGATGTCAACGCCGCATCAGCAAGGGTTAAGTCCCAATGGTTATCGTCTTCTAGCAATTGCAGTTGACGACATGCATTCTGGTATGTATTGAATACTCGACCATTAACTGTTCGTAAAAATTCAAAAGACGTTGGTCCGGGAACATTCACCAGTAACATACGTAAGTAGAAGCACTCACGTTGCTTTGGATGTACCGTGTAAAGTCTCCTCAATGCCTTAGCTTTGAATATGCATGTAATGGAAGGATGTGGTTTTCCTTGTTTCCATTTTTTATTGGATTTGTTCCATGTGAAATAACGTGGAACATCACCAAACACCAGTGTCTTCGTGAATAGGCCAAAAACATCAGGTTTTTGACACAATGTAAAAAATTCAGTTAGAGTCGTTTTCGGAGCTTCGAACGCTCTTTGGAGAACATTTTCTTCAGTGAAGTATACACGTTGACCATTTTCAAGATGTATTGCCAAGATGTTGGACAGCAGGATCTCTTTCGTGGATGGGAAAGCTGAGAATATGCCAAATAGCTTCATTGCTGCTGATGTATCTGCCCATTTCGTATCGTGCTATTTCGTCATTTTTATTTATATTTTGTACTTCAAATATGGCCAAATCACTGCCTTTGTTTATATATTTGCAAATATACTTAATTTAGAACTGCAAAGCTCAACATTGCTATGAGCTTTGTACGTTTTTGAAAGTAGTGGTGATTATGGTACCACCCACTGATTATAAAAACTCAACTTGATTTGGAAAGTTCGGCAGTCGCATTGCAAATGTGTCACATTGAAATAAGAAGTGCAAAATAATTTTCAATGGAGGTTAAATAAAAATAATATAACAATTATTGAAAAAATGTGAAGAGCTTTGTGCCATTTTTTCATTGATGTATTAATTAACTTTTATAAAAAAATGTGATATTACTTACATGTATAAATTGAAATTATTGTTCCTGTGCTCCTACTGTGGCTATGTCTCGTTCTCCTGCTGCTCTTGTTCTTATGATATTCTCTTCAAGACGTTCGTTACACTGTTCTTGACATTCTTGTGCATGACCTACTGCTGTCCTGATTCTTGGAGCTGGATTTCTTGATTCAATTTGTTCTACCAACTGATGGGCTCTTTTAATACGTTTGCGTCGTGCCTCTCTGGTGCTCGCGTTGTTGAGGTTAGATTTTTTCCGTGACTGAAAATATTAAATTAATCGTTAAAGTAGTATACATATTTAAATTATAGAGTTTAAATAATAATTTCAATAAGAATTGAAATACTAATTTAATCGTTTAAATATAAGATAAAAAATCTGAAAAACTTGTTATCATAGCACATTGAAATAATAAGTGCTAAATATTTTTTAATAGAGGTTAAACAAAAAAAAATATTTGTACAACTATTGAAAAAGTGTAGGAATTTGTGTACCATTTTTGCATTGAAATTTTAATTAAATTCTATAATTATGTGGTAATACTTACATACACATATCCAAATTAAATTATAAAGTTTTGATCAATGAAGCACAAATAAGTAAAAAACAGGATTAATTTCTCTGTATTATCTTCATTATAATATGATTTCAATTTACACTTCAGTCTAAGTAACACGTGACCGGTTATGCTAACACCAAAAAATTAAAAAGTGGGAATAATTGGATTATTTCGTTCACTATAAAATAAATTTAATTAATTTTATAGCGTCAACAACACGTGGTAATTATGTTGTTAAAATGTAGTTTATTGACAGGTTCGTAGATTTACCATAGCAGCGCCATCTATTGATTACTTACTCAACCCAGTCGAAAGGTATCGACATCTGTTAGAATCATTTGGAGTTAACAGATAATTGTGACTGTCAAATAATAACAGACAAATAATCGGCAATAAATTAAAATTGCGACTATAACTTGAGATTTAAACTATCCTATCTCTCAAGTTGGATCGAACTGCACATGGTGTGGGAATTTTATTATAATCGGCTAAGTGGTTTAGGAGTCCATTGAGGACAAACATTGTGACAAGAGATTTATATATATTAAGATAGAGGGGAAAAGAGCATTCGGTGATTTTTTACGACACACATAATCTACATAATTACTATGCCGATGCGTTGCCTACATATACCCCTCCAATGGGCCACCGGCTACACACAAACCGCACGAAACGCGACACTGAAGATGTGACTTTACGGCGATATTATGTGAGGGAGAGGTACCTCGCCGGTCGTGCAATCGCAATTGCGCTGCAATACAGTATGACACTACCTCTTGCTATATGCACGAACAGCTCGCTTCTGTAGCACGAAAATAATATTTATGATAGATAAAACATCCACCTAGTAAACTCACCGTATGCCAAGTACTCACTCAGACGCCCGGCATCTAACTCGTTACGGAGTCATATCGGATTTATTCTGTATACTGCGTCGCGGTGGTAGCGCGATTGGATTTACACGTACAAAATGGCATTGCCACCTTATCCTACTAGACCTACTAATGTTTTAAAATTTGTACGTTTGTAATTCCTTAACGCAAAACCACACTATAGACATCCATACAACCAAATCTTGGTACACACATTGTTACAATAAAACTATTTTCACGGATTTTATCGTGGTTTATTTAATTATTTATATAGCACTTGCCTGGTTTAAGATCCTAGCGCTTAAGATCTTAAACCATTAGATAGATACATTGTTTCTCTTTGCCACATACTTCTTGACCCAATGTTAAACAACTGCATATCTATGTGGATGTTCGTGGACCGTCATTAAAATATTACAAGTACTCGCTAAAATTATATTTAATATTCTCTACTGTATTAACTATTAGTAATTTCTTCGTAGCGTACTTAAAGCTGAAGAAGAAACTTTGATGTACAGCTCACTTTGTAGCTCCAATTTCAACACGTACGCTTCTAGGAGTGATGATGATGAGACATGGAATACCATAAAAGTTCATGGTCTTAATGTTTAATATTACGGTATTTTTATAATACATGTTCTTGATATCCCTTTTCTTTAAAACAAACAAAAAAAGTCAATGTAAACTTAAGAATAAGGAATTATAATTTTTATTTGCAAAAATAAAATATTTTTAAAATGCAATAACAATTATTTTAAAGATTGGCGGTATTTTCAAATTTCCTGTTTCTATTGTTAGTATAGACAAAACTATACTAATAATATAAAAATATTTGATTGCTTGTTTATTTGTTTGCATTGAATACGCTCCAAAACTACACACCGATTTGAAAAATTCATTTACTCTTAGAATCATACATTATCTATGACAATTATAGGCTAAATGACACTTTCTGAAAGGTTAGAAATCGTTATGATAACTTTAATCCCCACCATTGTTCATTCCTAGTCGTGGCGCTGGGGCTTAGTACCCTGGGATTAACCTAGGCGAAGCCAATTGAAACGAGGGGATCTCCGCACCCCTCCTATAAGAAGAGGATCTTAAAGATAAGAAGGAGGAATCGCTCTCGGTACCCCTCTTATATGAAGAGGGGTCCTAAGAGCAACAGCAGGAGGCGCTTTTGCGCACGAGGCATGGGGCGAGGATGGGAATCTTATCTCATTGCACTGTCTCAAAGTCAGTGGGGTAGTCCTGTAGTGCGGGGCAACCCCATCTGTAGAGGTGGAGTTGGTACCTTAGGGGGCTGACTAGCCGTCGAGGTGCCCTGATGTTTGTTGTTCCGGGGCACCTCATCAAGGCCGGCACGGATGGTATTTGCGGTGGTTTTTTTGGGTATTCGGCACTATCATGTCCGCCGCGAGTCCCACACACCACTGGACCCCACCCAGGCGCGTAAATGCGTTTCCCCGCACACACATCTTATTTTACAACTTTGTAAAAGAATATCACAGTAAATCCTTATTTAGCTGCAGAAATTATTGACAACTAGCTGTCCCAACAGAGCTAGTGCGCTGGTGAATCTTAAATAGGTTTAAAAATTTAATGAAATATATTCATTTAAGTAGTTTAATTCGTGAGCTACTGCATAGTATACATCAATTTTATTTATTGATTTGAAAATACCAGAATGGGCATTACTTTATTACACTTGTGAAAAATATCAATGTAATTTTTGTTAATTTTATAGCCAAAGAGTGGGACCAAACAAATATATTGGAATTATGTATTATCAATGTTTAACGCGGTGTTTTTAGCCCTTCATTAAAAGGGCATTACGACAAATATGGGTCACCATAACCGATATAAAACATCTAACCTCTTAGCGAATTGGCGTCGTATTTCGCCTCGCATCTCGATATAAATTATAGAAGCATTCTCATGATTTCCCCCGACGACGGACGCATGAGCACACCAGAATCATCCTCCTGGTCAGGATATTACCACTTAAGTGATATTTCTCGTGCATTAAAAATATAACACTCCTTGGAAATTGTGCCAAATCTCTTGTGGATTTACCAAGGTTCAAAATATTACCGTTTTTTGAATTATTAAAAGTATAACTTATAAATAATGAACTGTTGGATGTTTTGTGACTTTTTATAGCCCTAGTTGGAAGTTAATACATTTGGTGCAAAAAATACACCCACCTAGGTTCTATTTTTTCTCTTCTATACTTTTCTATTGTTGCTTTCAATGTGATAATTGCACTTTGGTACTATGTGATCCAGAGATGCGACATCCAGCTGCTGTAAAGTATCTCAAAGGTAAGTTTCAATAGTGTAGATTCTAATTAGAATAATACTTAAGTACTCGTATAATACCCTATTTATACAATATAAATACCAACTAGTACTCTCACAAACCGAGAGAAACAAGACGTTGACGGAGTTAACGTCGCTTCTCGTCGGAGTCATGTGAGAGAAAGCTACTATTCCGGGCGTGCCGGCCTAAATCGTCTGTTTACAAATTGAATGCAGTATACAGCTCCTAAAAGCAATTTGTACTTTATCAAACCTTGCGAGATAATTGAATCAATTTTCTTGTTACCGATTGAGTTAAATTTTCGTATGCACTTGTAAATTATTATATAGAGCTGACTTCATGATGGAGACGGTAGGCAACTATTGGTAGTCTACAAGAAATTATTGCAGCCTTATATAATTAATGTGAGGTCTTGTTTCATTTGCATTGCCATGTACTTTACGCTTAGGTGATAATTACAGCCTGATGATAGAGCTGGAAAGTAGTCATGGAAACTCTTTAGTAAAATATACCAATCCTACTGTTTGAGCTTATTTTAATTGTTTTTGGTAGTGGCTCTTGGTCTAAATGTTCTTTTTACAATAAAATCTTATGAATAAAATTCCTTTTTATATTTCACATATTTTATATTCATCAGTATCAAGTGTATAAATTTGTATTTCTTATTACACTCATAAAGTTTCATTTGCGTCATAAAACACAACAGCCTTACTCCAAGGTCCCTCGCGTAAAGCTTATCAACATTTTGTTGAACTGTTAAGACACAGTATAATAATCAGGCTATACGTTTCTAAGAGCTATTTATGCTTTACAAGCGAAATGGGCCAACCTTGGAGCTACCTCCACGGTTGTGACGTCCGGTGCCATCCTTATGCTATTGAAGTATGTGATAATCCTGTGGCCTATTCGGAAGTGATAAAAACAGGTCAAAATAAACAATCCATGAACAACCCCATTCCATGGGGGCTATGAGGATGTTTATGGACGGTTTATCTTTGTGGACTTCGAT
>JAFELO010000015.1:763375-791926 GCA_017140195.1 Eumaeus atala | reverse complement strand
TTCATATGACAAAGGTCACATCACACAAACGTCTTTCTATTATTCTTCTCATTCAAATGCGCAGTTTGCGAATACTCTTGATACAACTTTTGTATTATAATATGTTGGTATTGCCAACTGCTCATCTACTCGTCTTTCAATATTTCCGAATTAATGATGCGCCCCCCATTTTATTTTTGTACCGGCACTTCTTTGACTTAATCTTTCTCTCACTTTGTTATACCACACACATACTCTTGCTCATGGAGTTATTTTTTTTATTAAGTAGGTTAGCAAACGACCAATAGGAGCCTTTCGACACCCATGAACACCGACATGATTACTATGCCGATGAGTTGCCCTCCTTCGCTCCCCCCAATAGGCCACCGGCTACTCGCTAACCGCACAAAACGCGACACTGAAGATGTCACTTTACAGCGGTATTATGTGAGCGAGAGGTACCTCCACGGTTGTGCCGGCCCAATTCCGTCGCATAGGAGGATGTAGTCTCATGCACTATGCGTGGCACTACCTCCTCCTACTCAGGATGACCTTTTCTTTATGTTTGTCACAAATTTTACACAAACACCTCATCTCAACCACATTAATCCTGCCTACATGACATTTCTGATACATCCAGAACTAGTTTCCGTATTCCTTGGGATTAGCACAAAATTATGCAGTTTAAGACGGGTGCTCTGGTAAATTAAAACTGTGACTTCAACAATCCTTTTAGCGCATCATTGACCATAATTCTTATATCTCCTATTTACTGACGTAAGGGTTACAAGAGTTCTGGTCGAATTGTATTATGTGTACAACTAACTACCTAACGCAATAGCGTAACCTGCAGGGTTGTGAATGTCTGTGGGCGTTAGTGATTACTACTATAAGCTAACATGCTCGTTTACCTCCCCCCTGCTTTCCACTTAAAAATAATCCTATTTCAATTCAAAGCTTCTAATTTTACGACAGTCATCAGTCACAAGCCAAAAATTTATTCTGTTAATCCTTTTCCTTCTCTACTACATGCATAAATCATAGCATACACAGCAATCGAACACTGTCTTACGAAATTACATCGCATTATTAAATGTAATAACAGGAGCTGCTTGAACTCGTGATCAATACCAATTCGAGCGAATCATATCTCCCAAATGGCTAATCTCCCACCCCACAAGATTATAGAGAAACTCGAGATTCCTTTGAAGTCGATAATGTGCTTTCGTAATTAGCGGGCAAATATTAGTTTTACTACAAATATTTATATTTAAAATACGTTAGTGATTTCGCGTTTCTCGCGGTTCACTTTATACTGAATAGATAATTAAAGGATTGTCCTCTACTCTAAAATGTGATTAATGTCTTTGAAGTTAAAATTAATTATGTGTAGTTAATATCAGAACATTAATTTACTACACGGAATGTAACAGAATTATAGTTCCGTCAGCTAAACATACATGTTACAATGATATTCTTCAAACCGAATCTCGGCGAATTTGTGGAGATTATTGTGTAATACCCAAATTTTTGAACCAACTTCACGACTTCAGACCATTAATAGAAATTGAAAAATTTCAACAACCCTTTTAAGACCAGCACGAGAATCAAACTCGAGACTTCGCGATCTATGGATGAACATGTAACCACGAGACAGTCAGGGATAACTTTCACGCATTATTATCACGACTTTTTCGTGCTAAATCACAACATATAACTAAATATTTATGTATTGTAGACTTACTCATGTCTTAAGTCAACGCGAATGTTATTCAATACAATATAATGTTATTACAGTTTTTATCGCGGTTTATTTAATTACTTAAATAATTTTTAAACGGGCTTGGCCCATCACTAATTCCTACCGTTGCTACTCCTGTGTCTCCAGGATCGACAGCGGCATCCAATGTAAACCCATTGATATGATCGCAATGAGCCCGAGGGAAAAGCTAAGACTATCTTGGGAACCGCAACGAATTTATTTAGAACTAAGTAGGCGGAGCAGGAATTGACTCCAATTTCCGTCACATTGGACCTAACCTTTTTTTATACCCCTACGGGAGCTAACCTAACCTAATGAAGACGGATACAGTACACGATCGCAATGACTTCCACAAGCCGAGAAAAAGAGAGGACAGCCAAGTGAAGCTCAGCCGCTTGCACCAGGGAGATGTATACAAATAAGTGATATGTTAATATTGTCTACTCATTATATTTTGAATCTTAAAATGAATGAGATATTATGTTTATTCGGGGGGGGACCAATCTCAGCGTGTTAACAGACCGCAGACTTTCTAACGCTTTTTTACGCAGACTTCTTTATTGTCTGCTATATGTTCTTTGACGCGAGTTTTGGTTCATCTCTATTTGTCATATATAAGAGGGATCACAGGCACAATCATGTTTATATACCGCTGCATCTTGTAGGGGGATGTGGCATTTCACTGGTCGAAAAAATTGGCTGTTAGTGGCTTAAAATAAGTTTTCTCTGAAGCTCGCTTGATGATGTAGACAGTTTCATCAGTGACCCCTATATACGGTAGTATTGCAGTTAGGCGTTCGATGGTAGCAGGTTTCACTCGGTCCCTGTGATTTAGGAGGGGAGTTCAAAGCTTGTCTCGCAGAACGTGCTTGACAAGCTGAAGTCCGGTGTCGAGGTGTTGCTCATCACGGATACCTCGTGTTCTCTGAAATAAATATTTACCCATGATTATGTTGGATGGTGAAGAGAATTGCCGTTAAGGAAATATATGTATGAGTATGCTTTCTATGCACTGTGTGGCCCAATGTGCTGTTGGGATTGCGAATGATTAAAACGTCCATAAAAGCTAAAGGATTATGTGTCTCCTACTGCATTGTAAGTTGAATTTTGAAGGTTATACTGTTTAGTTGGTCTAGGAATACGGTTACTTTATCTTTAGGTGGAACTGTAATAGTATCATCAACATGCCTCTTCTAACACCTTGATGTTATTGGTGAGGGCCACGGTCTCAAAATCTTCAATGTAATGAATTATAAACCCATAGCTACGCCGTCTACTTGCTAGTAGAATTGATTACTCCACAGCGTGTAACCATAAGTGAGACAGTGTTGTAAAAATTCAGCGTATTCCAGTGGTAAGTCATTATATATCTTCTCTCTTTAGATAATTGTCTATTAGTACGCAATTATATAAAGTCTGTATGTCAAAATTTACCATAGTTTCACTGCCACTGAGATGTAGTTATTTTATGTCATCGAACAAGTGATGTGAATCCCTTGTGAATACTGTTGTGTATCCACGTAGTGGTGATAAAATTTTTGCTATGTGTTGAGCCAATTTGTATGTTCCAGAGTCAATTTGGCTGGCTATTTGACGTAATAGAAATGTAAAGCTTCTGAGACGTCGGGATCGTAAAAGACTCAATAACCGCGGTTATTATTTAATATAAAAACCGTTAAAATAATTTTATTATAATGTGTAACATTCACGTAAACCTTAGAAATTATTTATATTTTGTTCTAATGTAACAAATTAATTTTAGATACTTATTACTTTCTGGTATTAACACGACACATACCTATTAGAAGATACAAACGACTAAATAGTAAAAAAAAACCTAATAGTAAATAAATAGATATGAGGAGTTAAATAGTGTGAAACAGCGTTGGAGCCATCGAGCGTGGCAGCAGCGTAACGCTTTACGGCTTTGCAATGTGTAAAACTGCAGTATACAGCTAATTTCGTATAAATTGGCATGGGCGTAATATTAATTTAAGTCAGAGTTACTTAAGTAAAGGTAAATACTATGAAAAGAACCCTAAACAAAGAAATGTTTCGATGGAAATATCATGAAGAAATTCAATATCGCGAATATCGTCGGCGAGTAAATAATTACAGTGGGAATTAATTATAACTTTATTTCGTTGGCTTTCTATTTTATTTACCCTCGTTATTCACTGTTTCATTCTGTGTCGAATAACACGACTATAATTTTGATAATTTATTGGTTCAAGAATATAGGTTCCATTTTATGTACTAGCATAAGGAACTTATGGTAAAAGTGCTTTAAGAAGTAGATCGAAACGTTTTATAGACTGAAAGAAAACTTGATTACCTGTGATAAAAAATAAAATAAAAATATGTTTGATGCTATACTTATTATGGCGCACTAAGGAAAAATGATGATGGTAATTTTTTACGATGCACGCGCACACCGTCACAAAACCAGACAGACACCCTATAGTTAGCCCTAGTCATCTGTCAATGTTTCAAAAAAAATTACTGATGCGTTAAGAAAGCTTTCAATGGATTAAATACCTTTTTTTTCTAACGCGTGTACATAATTACAAACGCATTTTTATATTGTTATATTAAGAAAAAACTTGATTACCTGAAATAAAAGTAAAATAAGTTAGTAAATTTTCAAGGCAAAAACATACCCTTGCATGATAGAGTAAAGGAAAGGTAAAAAAAGACAAGTTTGTCCGGGCCATTCTCCGAAACGTCTCACGGTTAAATGAAAACCTTTCATTTACGGCAAATACATGTTAATTTGTCTAACCTATATATACTACATGTAGTTTTCATTGTTAGAAAATATAATTATAAATAAAAGTGTTTACAGATACAAGTGTATTGTACTCCTATCAAAATGGGTCAAAACTTATAA
The DNA here is from genome assembly GCA_017140195.1 of Eumaeus atala. NCBI lineage: Eukaryota > Metazoa > Arthropoda > Insecta > Lepidoptera > Lycaenidae > Eumaeus > Eumaeus atala. The sequence goes on along the minus strand of JAFELO010000015.1, from coordinate 787,295 downwards.
TAATAGTAAAACTGAAGATAAATAAGAAAAAGTGTGAATTTGGAAAATCCAAGGACATTTTGAACACGGGACCTCTCCGTGGTTGACCATGCTTACTACTAAGCCATGAAGCATTCAAAATACGAGAATAATATACAACCACACCTATTGTTGATAATATTAACTGTTATAATGTAATATGGAGAAGTTCTGATGTAAATTTACTGAAATTTCGCAAATTCTCAAACTCGTGCTGTGCACAAATGAAAGTTATTCGAACGCAAATTTAAATACAAGCGGTAAGTGGAACAGATGTGTTGTTTTACTTAAGTAAGGCCAATGCTAACTCTAGCCATGTAGGTACTCACCTACAGCTGATTTAGGATAGAACGACCGAGCTGTTACCATTATCATTATATCGACTCCCATTAAAAGGAAAGGCAATTTTTGTGAGTCATGAAACCACTTTTTTTCTCTCTCTCTAAACTCACATACCACGCGATTGTTTTTTTTTAATAGTATAGGGGACAAACGAGAAATCTACGACTACTGACGGCCATGAACATCAGCACAATTATGGCGATGCGTTGCCCTCATTTTCACCTCGCCCCCAATGGCCCATCAGCTACTCAAAAACCGCATGAAACCCGACAATGTAGGTGTCACTCAAGCACCATGCAGGGCACTACCTCCTCCTATGCAGCATGGCACCGCCTCTTACAGTGTTACAATATGACAGTATAGCTGTGCGATGATGTCACGAAAGTGAGGCATGACTTTAGAGTCGCACCGACCCGAGATAATATTTCTCCACTTACAATGCACACAATAAAAGAAAATAAATTAACATTCCTTTCTTTCATGTGACGTACCATATCACCGTATCTTAAGGGTCCGGTGTTTTTTATAGCATTGGGAGGAAAACGTGCCAGATCACTCGCTCTTCTCCCACTTGCTACTATACACACCATATAACATCACATCCTTACACTATGCCGAACAATTCTCTCTATTTCTCCACTCTAACGGATGTGGCAGCAAATCAGCAATGACACACACTAAAATTACAACTGTACCTCAAATAATTAAAAAGAAACATGCGCAAATACTTTTCACTTTACAGCTCTATAATACCATCAAAATACCCAATCAAAGCCGAAAGCTTAAATCGTCATAAGCCACAAAAACCCACGTAACTATAATCGAAACGTCACAAACAATTCGTGTTCAAGTCCCCGATTTAAAGCGCCGTATCCGTGCCGGCACAATCGATATTCAATTGCTACGAGTAAAAAAGTAATAAACGTAAAGAAGAATAAATCTCAAAGTTTCAAATCGGCGGCGTCTTTTTACGTATTGTTTCCTACTATGAAAGTCTCTCTAGCAATTTATCAACGCTGAGAGAAAAATGAGAAATGCATTCCGCTGAATCCTTTATGTGGCTTACGATGAATCAAGTTATTCTGAATGGCTCGAGACCATAGATTCCACTCATTCGACTGAATAAAAATTTTGTGATTTGGAAATCTCGCTCGCGTAATACGATGAGGTTGTCGCATTTGTGCGGCTTGTGAGATAGTACGGCCCATTGAAATGGACATGTCAATGCGCCTTTATAACCTTCTTGCATATTTTCGGTAATCGATAGTTGAACAGACGGAAGGTGCCTGATTAACTGGGGCCAGGACAGTAGCGACGGTCTGCAATGGGGACAGCATAACATAGCTCTAATATCCTAAAAGATACATCCCCATTGTGTGTGTGTTTTTCTTTTTTGCAAAGTACCGTCCTATATGCAATTTCTTCGCGGTGCTGTTGTAGCAAATATGTTTTTAAACTTAAACATTTTATAAAAATGTTTATATGTGATATCTTAGACTGTAAGGCTTAATGTTCTCTGTGTTGAAGAAATGTCACTCTTTTTCCTTTTGGCGAGGTTTATGATGGATATATTTGGGATGGCTGACGCTTTATGCCATTCCCAAATCATGGTTAAATAGTTTTTTTATTTTACGTCGGGAACCTACATATTCGTGTCACAATGTACAAATTATTATTTCATAAAAAGGGTCAGTTCCTGATTTCTTACAGACCCCTTGTTTCATATCTTTATTGATGTTAAAATTTATTCATTCTCTTATGTGTGCACTTCAATTGTAGTAATAACATGATCTGTATGGCTAATAATTTGATAGATCGTATCTTGAATGTTATAGTTTGAATAGTATATGCCACATGTGAAAGTTTTATGTTAAATTCTATTTCATTGTAACTGAGTATAAATCTTGCCTGATTTTAGTTGGCTCATGAAGCCAAGAGAATCGGAATCTTATTGGTTGTGTGTTCCTTTTCAGAGATCTACTCCTTTTTTTTATTAGATTGAGATGTAATATGAGAATCTAATAACACTATATTCTTCCATGTTGAATATAAGGAATGAATGACAATCCGTGAAAATTTGTGGTTATGGATCAATAATTATATATAAAGGACCATCCAAGTTGCAGCAGGGAGTCTCGGCCAACTACCCAGAGATAAGACACTTCATACCCTCACTTTTATACTAACCAATATCAAAAACAGTATTAATCGCATATCGATGTCTTAAGTTTACGCGAATGTTAGACATTACAATAAAACTACTCTTACGGATAAAACTACTTGGTTGCTGTAAAGCTTCTGAAACATCGGGCTACATAAATAATTTAATAAACCACGATAAAATCCCTAAAAGTAGTTTTATTGTAGTATTAATCCCATTGTCGTTCTTGTACTATTATAAGTCCGTCCGGATTGTGAAAGAGGGAAGACCATAATGAAATAAAGGTATTCTAAAGTCTAACTAAACCTCTTAAAGTTTATTTAACCCCATGTGAACTCGTTTTACAGAATTTACAGAATCTTATAAAATAAATTGTCGCACTCTGTAGCTGACAGACCTAAGGGATGTTAGTTTGCGTAAGCGGTTCATCTTCTTCTAATAATACACATTCCTCAGACCCTACCCTGGTGGGAGTGGTGGGAGTGATGTCGTATGCATTATGTCTTATGTCTTATGTCTTATGCATTATGTATTGCCTTATTTCTCAATATTGTAGGGAAACGCTGCTTACATGAACAGTACTCTTTGTGCTGCAGAAGCGAGCTATTAGTATCTGCAAGCTATAAGTGTAAGCTATAAGTGGTGTATCCACTTTGAGATAAATTTATGAAGACCAGAAGAAAACCATAAAAAACATACTGACTATTTATTCTCAATATTTTTAGATATTGTCCTGTACGTGCGTAAGAATATTATAAGTTTACCATGAGGAGTGATAATCAGAATAGAAATACTAGAAACTAGATGTACCAGTTTATAGACTTAGCAGAGTTAGCAATTACTGTCGGGCGCAATCTATACGCCGTTACAAAATGATCCCAGAGAACGTTCTAAAACGATCAAGCGTTATATTCAAATGTGTTGTTCAGCGATGTTTGTGTGGTAAAGGGTGTTATGAGGTAGAAAACGTTTGTCAGATACAGCACCTCGGCAGTAAGACGCCCTTCTCATCTATGAGCTAGATGACGATGAGTCATATATTCTCATATATGACTCATCATCATCATTATCAACCACTCGTTCACTGCCGGACATAGGAATGTAATTGTATAATTTTATTATTGAATTACATTTATTATCATTGATTTATATCGATACAATTTAAGTCAGACCCGCTGAGTTTGTTTCGAAGGTTCTTCTTAGTGCTGGGTTAGGGTCGAACCGGTGGCAGTTTTTTTTGCTGACTTTCAAAAATAACTTTTATACTTCTATTTTAAATAAAAACATTTCCCGGCTAAGGCTAGGATGTCGTCGTTCACGGTGCTGTTGGTCTGCCCGCAGAGCGATGACCGTCCGTTGGCTGAGACTCTACTCACAACTACTTTACTTATATTAACATTTCATCTGCCTGCCGATCCACATATTGATATATAATTACTAGTACCATGCATTAGTGAAAACCCCATGAAAATCCATTCTGTCTATTTTGAGAAAACCGCCTACATGCAGACAGACAACTTTTAGGGACATTGTTTCATAATAAATATAATATTCATCCACAGCAAAACTAGGCTTTAAAGTTCTAAGCAAAAACGAAAGTTACCGTGTTGGAGAGCACGTGGAGAGGCTAAACAGACGATATAACCTTTTATAACCCTATCCCGTCAATGATCGACACTTTGCAGCAGTTTTAAGACTACCTCAAGTTAACATCAGTATTATGTAGACGATTACTTGCTCATGTACACTATTTAATCGCTAAATACGTGATTCTGCCCCATTAAATTACAATGTATTACCCATCTCATACAAAATTTTATTTTCATATAAATATACATTAAAATGGATATAGTAGGTTTTGGAAGAAACAGCTCAAACGTAGTTTGATACTGCACAAAACAATCTCGAGTCCGTAGCGACAACAACCGCTGGTCTCGTATGCGCCGACCCGGCACTGTACAGGCGGGTTCACTTTATGAATACACTATTTTAACACAAAACCGCTCTAAAATATACGAACTGCATAAAAAAACTTGAACGTATGTCTTTACCTATTAATTACTATACTATATTTGATTCTATAAGCAGAATTTTCAGATTTAACTCTCTTTATATCGCACACAACTCAAAGTTTATATAAATATTACGCTAAAGCTGGGTTTCTTTCATTTACAACATTTGTTCTTTCAAACATTTCCTTTTTTATATTTTTTCTTTGTGATATTGTTAATATTGTGATAATTCGTGATATTCGAGGTCAATATTTCAATCTTCTAAATCTTCCTAATTTGCTAAAGTGAATTAAAATAGTTTTATCACCAGCATCGCAGCCTGCCGCTAGCTCGGACGTGGTTTCCCATGGATCCGTTTCCCAATAGCCTTCAATTCCTCATTATCAACTTGGGTTATGGCGTCCACGGGGCTTGTTCTGCAGGTCGAAATTTCCGGAATGAAAACGCTGGAACCAAAAACGAGCTGTGTTTTATTTTGCAACACGATCGCCTTACACATTATTAACCCTTCGTGACCTTTCAGCAGCACTAGTGTCACGGGGGAACTCGTGGTCCTAAATAATGCAATATTTTAAGTTTTCCATTCTGTAAAATGAGTGACGCAAACGGAAAAGAATAGAAGAAGAAAACAAATGAATAACGGTTATGAGTGAATAGCTGTACAAATTTGAATCTGGAATTCCTTACCAAAGAGAAGTTCGTGATTAATGTGGCCAGTACGAAAAACAAAAATTTCATATGTAAGGACCTAATATAAGTATTTGGTTTAACACCGCAAAAAAAAACCTTAACGGTATGATTTGTTTTACCCTAAGGCTGCCCGAATAAATTGGTTCAATCTGGAAATGTCCAGTTTACTAATGAGTATCTCATTCGATTGGTAACTATAGTCGATAAAGACCAACTGGCATCGATAACAGAACCAAGTTACCTAGATCAAGACTTACGGGAAGCACGCACTACTGAATGAGTAAAGGAACGAGGAGTTTTTAGATATAATTGTCATGTGCGATGAAAAACAAATGTTGTGCGGCAATCGTAGGCGTCTGTCGCAGTAAGTGGACGCGTACAACATCTAATCAGTGTGCTAAAAATCATTATTCATAAAATCATAATATAGATGTCTATTGACAAAAATTGCAAACAATGATGGAAAGACTAGCAATTTTATTGCCGAAACTGGCCACTTTCGAATTGTTTCACTATGACAACTTACGAGCTAGTTATGACAGACTGTTGCAATGCTTCAAGAATTACAACTGGAAGCTCTAAGTACCGCGCTCTGGAACTTACCACAAAACATTTCTATTAATTTCAAAATTGAGTTCTTTATTTGAAGTAAGTAAAATCTAAACCGCGAGCACTCGTGCTATTAATGTTTTCAATCCGGAGGCAAGTAGAAAACGCTTTTGCTTAATCCATGGCCTTAAAAGGTTTATACAATTTGAGTATTTATGGCCTGAGAAGATTTATACAATTGCTAAAATTGTAAAAATCGCTATAAGGTTCTTTGATTAATTGAAAAAAAAAAATCGTTTCGTCGTAAATAATCACGGCATAACATGTCAGCAATAATTCAATAGAAACTAGAAGTTGAAGACCAAATTAATAATAACCGATTTTAATTAATTAATCTATGTTATATTTTAGGAAGAGGTAGTGCTATTCATGGTGCATGACACCACATACTCCTATGTAACGAAATTGGGCCGGCACGACCGGTTAGTACCTCTCGCTCACTTGATACCGGCGTAAAGTGACAGCGTCGCGTTTCCCCATGGAGGAGATGTGCCTATTGGAGGAGGATGATAGGAGGACAATGCATCTGCGTAACAAGCATGCGAACGTCCATGGGTAGTCATCAAAAGGCTCCGATTGCCCCCTTATGCTATAAAAATGTATTTATTTTTTTATTTATTTACATAAATAGCAAACATGTATAATCCTATTACTTCTTCACCAACTTGAATAGTTACTTTTGGTTGCATAAAATTTGTGGCTGGTATTTTCAACAATACGAATCAAAATCAAATCATAGACGAATCAATGTCAGATAAAGTCAAACAATAGTAATTTCTTGCTATTTTTAGTAGCATTTTCTTATTAGTTATTGTGTAATATATTTTTTTTTTATATGGGGAGCGATTTGTTTGCTTAACAAAAAAGCCATTTCAATAATAAAAAAATATGATCATTTTGTACATTCTTTCATATCTTTATTTAAAGATTTTATATATCGCAAGGGTTAGGTCAGTCTTACATCTATTGAAGAAACTTAAGAATATGTAATTATATTCAAATTTGAAATTAGAATTAACAATATTATGTATAAAAAAGAAAAGTTCAGCTCACATTTAGTGTCCACCATAAATTCGTGTCGTACAAATTCGTTTCACATTATATAAGAAGATGAGAAAAGTATTCATGTCGGTTACGTGTTGTACAGTTACAGCCGGTTATTTTGCCCATTGATAATCATCATCATTTTCATTATCAGCCCTTATCAGTACACACTTGGACATAGGCATCTTTAAGTGAACGCCATTAAGGTAACTCCGGCTACTCGCATCCATCCAGGACCAGCTACTGCACGGAGATCGTCTTCCCACCTGGTGAACGATCGACCAACGCTTCGTCTCCCTAAACGCGGCCTCCACTACAGAACCTTACTGGCCTATCTGCCATCGGTTCTACTGCCCGTGTGACGAGCTCATTGCCACTTCGGGGAGCATATTCACCGCGAGATATCCTACACTTTAGTTCACTGCCTTAAAACTTCGCTGCGAGTTCTATCCGACAAAAACACACACAAAATAGCACGTTCAATAGTCCGCTGAGCTACCGCAAACTTGCGGATCAGCCCTAAATTTAGGGGCCATGTTTCAGCCCCGTAGGTCATAACGCATTGGTAGAAGACTTTTGTGTTCCAGCTCTATGGTATAGGTGACGTGAAAATATGACGAAGTTTCCGGAATGCTGCCCAACCTAACTGAATCCTTCTGTCGGCTTCCTTCTCGTAGTTATGTCTACCTAATTGCAATAGTTTCCCGAGGTACACATATTCGTCTACGACTTCGATAATAGCCCCATCTACGTTAACCGGCCAAGGCAAAACGTGTTCGTTGAACATGACCATTGTCTTGTCCAAGTTCATCGTAAGGCCAATATGTCGGGAGGATTCATTTAGGCTGAGTAACATTTCCCTCAAGCTCTATAACATTTCGGCCATGACAACGATATCGTAAGCGAAAAGAAGATGTTAAAGGCATAAATGTTAATGGTGAGTGCGCCATTAATATTAATGCCGCGTTGTACTCAGTTTAAAGTCACAAAGACGACCCCCCAAAGCGTTAGTGAACAGTTTCGGGGAAATAACATCCCCCTGTCGCATTCCCCGATGCAATTGGATTGGCCTGGTTTGACCTCCCGGAATGAGAACGGACATAAAAGCAGCGACATACAATGCTCTCAGTACTTCAACGTATCGCCAATCGGCCTTCCAGAACAACCCATGACTTGACAGAGTCAAAAGCTTTTTCATAGCCCACAATGACGAGGCACAGCGGCTGATTGTACTAATGTGTCTTGCGAAAGCCAACCTGCTCCGGTGGCTGATATCCGTCTGGCTTTGTATTGAGACGGTTTATCAAGACCCTTGAGAACAATTTGCAAATATGGCAAAGAAGTGAAATTGTTCTGTAGTCTTGAGGAAATGATTAATCACCTGTTTTAAAAAACAGCACAACATCACTTCCAAGCCATACCATGGGAGGTACGCCCTGCTGAAGGACAAAATTAAAAACCTTTTTAAGCTCTCGTAACAAAGATTCGCCTCCTTTTTTTTTGGTGACGAAGGGGAATGTATTTACGCACGATACCTGGCAGCCAGACCTATGTTGAACTCGGCCATAGGGTAGCAATACCAACAAAACTCCTACGGGAGCCTTCTGCCGCTATTAGTGGAGGGTCCCGTATCTACAGGCAACAGGACCCACAGATTCGCCTCCTGCTCTAAGAAGCTCGAATATAATTCCGTTCTTCCCTGGAACCCCTCCCCTTTAAGCTGCGCAAGAGCTCTAACCAGCAACTAATCACACTCAAGCTGAAGTTCGGAAGAACGCCTGAAAATTCGAAGAGCGTGCGACATATACAACTTGCTATAGGAAGCTACGATCTCAGATAAGAGCTCAGGCTTAGAAGAAACGGTAACCCCAAAATCAGTCTTAACCTTTGTCATAAGACTTCTTCCAAGCTTCTCCACAAAAACCTTCAACTCTCTATTTTGCTCAATCGCTTCGGTGAGTAAATCCGATGAGTACTTGAGCAGCGATGATATCGGCATATTATTTTGCGGATATGCTTTGTTTGACATCGGCAGATGTATCGTCTTCGTGTGCTCTGCATTCCCTCATAATTCCAAGCGTCTCATCCGAAAGCTTAACTTCCGTACTCGTATACGTATCGAGGAGTCAGCTCCTTCAATATCCTCCACCCACGTCCCAAATGCAACCTGTCACGCCACCCACGCCCTTGTCAATTGCATTGTTTTATATTCCAGTTACCACCGCCTTTTAAATTCCAGCTAGGATTTTTTAATACGTATACCATATTTTCCGGAAGCTAGGTCGGAGTGTTGGATGTACTAATCGAAAACGCTCGCGTCGGAGGCCTATATTCCGAGAGCCTCTAAGAAATCGGTGATCACTTCCGGTTTTAAACCTGTTGATCACGGAGACATCCTGTAATTAGGGATTCCTTCGGTCCGTCATAATAAAGTCATCCTCTTTCTAAGTCACAGTATAGGGGCTCTGCCATGTCCATTTCCTATGGGGCTTCTTCTTAAAACAAGAGTTCAATAAGAAGTGGCCCTCTTTCTCGAGGAAGTTTACCATCATTTGCCACCTGCGATTTCGACATCCGACTTCATGTGGCTCGGACCACCGATAATGATCGCTGGGATAATCGATTCGACACCATTTCGTACACCCACTTTGGCATTGAAGTCCCCCATAACATCATTGAAGCGGGCCTTCCAGGTTTTATGTAAGGCCGGTGAAACATCCACATAAATTGCCCCCACGTTGTCATCGGAATGTGTATGATGATGCGTATACTTATGTCACTTTGAGGCTGTACCTGTTAGTGAGTTTGAGTATGAGATACACCGCCCCACCCGACACACAAGAGATTTCTTGGGAAAGACTGCGAGAAAGGACGGAATTACCGTCGAGCTTCTTACAACAGGAGGCGACCCTGTATTAAGAGAGCTAAAAAAGATTTTGTTCTGCGGCGGAGCGTACTTCCTAAGACATGGCTTGGAACTGACGTTGTTATGTATTTAAGAATGGTGACGAACCACTACTTCAAAATTATAAACCAATTTCACTTCTTAGCCATATTTTTTCCATGTTGTTCTCAAAAGTCTCGACGAATCGTCTCACCACAAAGCTTGACGAATTCCAGCCACCGAAGAAGGCTGGGTTTCACAGAGGATTTAGCGCCTTGGATCACATTTTCACTACAAGGCACACAAGGCAAGGTTGTACAAACGGCACATGATTACAATCAGCCACTGTACCTTGCCTTTGTAGACTATGAAAAAGCTTTTGACTCTTTCGAAACCTGGACTATTCTGGAAGCTTTACAGCGATGTCGGGTCGATTAGCGACACCTCGAAGTGCTGAGTGCATTATATAAAGCTGCTTTTATGTCCATTCTGATTCCGGGAGGTCAAACAAGACCAATCCAATTGCGTAGAGGAGTGCGACAGGGGGATTTTATTTTACCAATACTGTTCACTAATGCTTTGGTGGTTGTCTTTAAGACTTTATACTGGACCGAATGCGGCATAAATGTTAAAGGCGAGTACCTGTCACTTTTTCGTTTCGCCGATGATATCGTTGTATTGGTTGTATTGTTGGAGAGGTTGAGGGAAATGTTACGCAGCCTAAATGAATCCTCCGGATGTATTGGCCTTAGGATGATCTTAGACAAGACAAATGTTATGTTTAACGACCACGTTCTCCCTAGGCCAGCCAACGTCGATGGTGCTATTCTCGGAGTCTAATACGTCTACCTAGGGCGACTATTGCAATTAGGTAGGTATAACTTCGAGAAGGAAGCTCATAGAAGGATTCAGTCAGTGTCAGCATTCCGAAAGCTTCGTCACATTGAAGACGAAAGTTTTCAACCAATGCGTTCTCTCGGTGGTGACCTACGGGGCCGAAGCATGGCCTCTTAATTTTGGACTGGTCCGCAAATTTACGCTAGCTCAGCGGGCTATTGAACGTACTATGTTGGATGTTTCTCAGTGATACAGAATTCGTAATAAAGCCACAAGGCAGAGAAAAAAGTGTGCGATATCACGCGACGAATAAGCTCGCTGAATTGGAAATGAGCTGGTCATATTTCTCAGAAGAACAGATAACAGATGGGCCAGTAATTTTCTGGATTGAATGCCGCGCTTAGAAAAGCGAAGTGTTAGTCGACCAGGTGGGAAGACGATCTCCGTGCAGTAGCCGGTCTGGAATGGATGCGAGTAGCAGGAGATCGGTCGTCTTGGCATTCACTGAGAGAGGCCTATGACCAGCAGTGAACCGATAAGGGCTGATAATGATGATGATTGAATACTGTTTTGGCAATTCCGTCGGCGGAAGAAATTAAAATTATTATTAAATTGTACAAGTTATGTTTAGTAGATTAGGAATCAGTGTTTCCCCATAGTTATTTCTAATATAAACTTGTGTACTTATGAAACGATGTGGTCGCTCAGCGACAGTTCTTTAATAAATTTAAAAAGAATGTAGCGCGATACATCCAGTGAGTAGATTTAAGATAACCAATACATAATAATGCTGTTGTACGTCTCAATACTGAAGAAATAGAGATAGAAAATACAACGGTATTTCTAGAAATAACTTTAGGTACAAAATTAAAATGGGGCCCCCACATAGATATTTCATCAAACAGACCTTCACCTGCAGCATTCGAAGTTAGAAAAATTCTACAGATTACAAACTTAGAAACAGCTAGATTTGTTTATTTCAGTTACTTTCGCAGCATTATGTCATATGGAATTCTAGTATGGGGTAATGCTGCTAATATTGATTCATCTTTTTTGTTCGGCAGAAAAGGAATATTCTTGCAATATATAATACGAGTCCAATGGAGTTGCTTAAGGGTAGATGTAAAGCTGTAAAAAATATGATATTGCATAGCGCATTTATATTTCTAAATCTTATGTTTGTACATAAGAGTATACAAAAATTCAAGAAGAAATATAATCTACTAATTTTAGTACTAGAAATAGGAATAAACTCGCTGTGACCTCCTCAAGGCTCCATATAATTAATAATTCATTTAAGGGTAATTGTATACGTTTTGCAACAAAATTCCCAGTAATATTTAGATTTGTAGATGAATAAACTTAAAGCAATCGATAAAGAGAAACTTATACCAAAATCCTATTATAATGTAAAGTTATAAATGACAAAAAGTACAATAGTGAAGAACAAAATTGATCACAACCAAAATAATGATATGTAACCAGCAGAATTTACTGTGGGTATCATAAAAATAAATATATCTTAACGATTGGTTCTGTATAAGGTATATTTTTTAGGGAGTTTGGGGTGGCATTAGCAAAAACAGTACAACCGTAATCTTATATATAATGTCTCTAGTGCAAAGTATGGACACCGCATTTATAACGTCTAACACAACATTAATGTACTTGGAAAATTTTTGATATGTCTCATTAATACTTTTATTCCAACTAAATTTGTTATCCAACCACGCACCCAAAAATTTAACGAACCTTACAACTTCTGAAGTGACCTCACCTAAATTTATATTTATGTGAGGAATACGATACTTCCGGGTAAGGACACACAACTTAGTTTTACTTAAAGCCAACAATAGACCAATTTAACTTAAAAGTTTTTCGAAGTACACCAAAGTATTCTTAATTAGGAAAATACACTATTTAATATCCTTTTCAAAGGAATAAAATACAAAATCACCCTGTACGTTATTTACAATAATTTAGTTTTCACAACTTCTCTTATACAATCACGCTGCAGTGGCATGTTTACTGTACGTTCGGACCAAACAAGTAAACGTTTGTTTGGTCCCTGTCCGCTGGCGCTGATCCCGACTCTAACTCCACCTGCTTGTTTACCGACAACGCCTACACTCAATTGTTTATTATGAACGCACGCACGTAAATGTTATCGATCGAAATTATTTTTAGAATAAGTATTTTGTAAGAGGTGGTGCTGTACTGCATTCTAGTCGAATTGAGTAGGCACTCACTCATATAATACCGCTGCTAGTAGAGGACTCTCGCAGCATATTAAAGGGAAGAAGGGAAGGCAATTGTGTAAGTGTCATAAAAATGGTATCATTTGCAACGTTAAACAATATAGAAAAGTCGATTCACTTCTATACTAGTATTTCTGCTACTTCTCACATTTTCCTAGTGACACGTTTCATTTCTGTATATACGCATAGCTTTTAAAATACTGGATTAAACAAAATAGTTTGTTGCATTTGAAAAACTAAAAATTATCCAATTCGCTTTTGTTCAGAATTCTTGTATAAAAACAATACTCAATCATCTGGATTTACATTTGTATGTATGGTATATAGGGGGATTGTCCCCTATATGCCAGTCGAGCTTTCACAAACATAGCCAGCGTTTCATAGACATATCACGTGTTGCGAATGTATTTTTTACTATCATGTTGAACTGACCATACAATATACCGTGATACCATCTGCTCGCCTGCCCCTATTCAATTACTCTAAACGATGGCGAAGGTATTCATGAAAATATTTGACAAATATAATTCTAAATGTCAATGCATATTGAATTGAAGCACCGCCGGATATAACACACGAAGTTAATTAAAAATTTATTGTACCATGTAGTTGTAAATTGTAAAGGAATTTAATTAAAATAATTAATTTGTTTATTAATAATTCATAATGTTAATTTAATTAATGTTTGCGTTTAATTAAATCATTTAGCGGCATATTGTTACTCTTTTGATGAGCTGCGATTAATTACTGTAATGAGAATGCGTTACTACCTTAAATATAAAGAAAATAATAATATTAAACTATACAGATATTTTTTGTGAGCATTAATTATAACAAAAGTAGCAATTGTTTGACCAGATTTCGGCTGCTGCAGCCAATCTTTAGAGATATTAGTGATGATCCATACTATACATAGATGAAGGCGCTAGTCTCACGAACTATACATAGATGAAGGCGCTAGTCTCACGAACTATACATAGATGAAGGCGCTAGTCTCACGAACTATACATAGATGAAGGCGCTAGTCTCACGAACTAGACATAGATGAAGGCGCTAGTCTCACGAACTATACATAGATGAAGGCGCTAGTCTCACGAACTATACATAGATGAAGGCGCTAGTCTCAAGAACTACTGGGCTTTTTCGCAAAACTCTTTCAGTATTAGATAACCCATTTCCTTAATTTTCCTTTGAAATTGATTCTACGTGTGACTATATAGGGAGAGGTAGTGCCAGGCTGCATAGGAGATAGTGCCATGCGTAGTGCAAGACACTGCATCCTCATGTGCAACGAAATTGGGCTGGCACGACCGGGTAGGTACCTCGCTTTCACATAATACCGCCGTAAAATGACATCTTCAGTGTCGCGTTTCGTACGGTTTGTGAGTAGCCGGTGGCCAATTGTGGGAGGGGTGTGAAAGGAGGGTAACGCATTGGCAAAGTAATTATGTGGATGTTAATGGGCGTCGGTAGTCATAAAAAGGCTACGTTTCCCCCTTTTCTATAAAAAAAGATGTAAAGTATCCGATATCACGCGACGATTAAGCTCGCTGAAGTGGCAATGGGCTGGTCACACACTCAGACGAACAGATGGCAGATGGGCCAGTAAGGTTTTGGAGTGGAGGCCGCGTTTAGGAAAGTGAAGCATTGTCGACCGTTCACCAGGTGGGAAGACGATCACCGTGCAGTGGGAGGAGAAAAATCGCCTTGGCGTTAATTGAAAGATATTGATGCTGATGTGATGATGATGATGAGACGGGCTACGCGGTCGAAACTTCAGCGATTTTAGTTAATTACACAAGTCAGACACGACAAAGGAGAAATTTATACCAAGAAGTCGTTCGCTATTATATATGGAGCAGCTCTTTGTACCCCTCTTAAAGCAGACAGGATAATGCACTTTTGCGCAACGGGCAATGAGCGTGGATGAAGACCTCACCCCATTGCACTGTCCCATAGACATCAGTCCTGACTAGCCATTGAGGTGCCCTGATGAATTTTAGCTCCTGCCCACCTCATTAAAGGCGGCACCGATGGCACTCGCGTTGACTTTTATAGTGGTGTTCAGCTCTATAATGTACCGCTAGCCCTATATGCCACTAGACCCCACCTAGAGATGGCAAATGCGCGTAAGCACATTACCCCGCGTCAACAAAAGAAAGAAAGGACAAAATAAAAAAGTTTTCTGCGGATGTTTATGGGCCGTCGGTAGTTATCAAGATGCTCCCCCTGCTCGTTTGTCTCCCTATAACATTAAAAGGGTGGTGTTCTACAATGTTGGTGTTCTCTTGACAAAAATACTGAATTTTCTGCTGTCTTAAAAAAGGCTTATATATACTTTTTTAATTATTATTATTTTATATTGAATATTTAATGTAAATATTAAATATTTATATTAAATGTTCTCTAGGAACTCACTTTACACGCAATTTAACTGTCTAATACACAACAAAGTTCGATTTCACAAGTTCTGTAAATTTATTATTTACTGAAGCATTTATCTAAGAGTAAAGTATAAATAGCCAATCACCACTTTATTAGTAACATGTGAACTCGACTCACCAGTAAAGGACATATTAATCTAACATAATATTGGAATCACATCAATATAGCATTGGAGCCTACCATTAGTCTGCCATTTCCCTCTATAAAAGTTATTATACGTGTAATAAAAATAATAACCTTCATAATAATACAAGAAGTAGCGAGATAGTGAGGTTCCTTGTTAATCGCAGCATAACTCACTGGACAGTTATGGTGTAAGAGCCTCCGCTGCGAATATAGTGAGTCCTGTTGCTCGCCGTAAATGATTTGTATTATTGTCTGCGCCCCGCGTAGTCGTAGATTTACACTTAGTTCGATGGTAAGGAAATAATATTCTTTGATATCATATATTTTATTATATTATATCACTACAAAATATACAGAAATGTTCATAAAAGCAATAAGGCCCCAAGCCTGCTAATCCTCTATTAATTTAAACACAAAATTTCCTAAAATACCTGTCCAAAAATTATTTATCCAGTTGACTTACAAAAATAATACTTCCCATTATAAACCCACAGTTCACCATTTCATTAAGTTCGTAACTGTTGTATATGACAAAATATCTCCGACCAGATCAGACACACATATATTCTGTAATTTTTTTATTACTGGAATTCTGTTTGAATGGCAAGTTAATCGTATCCTCCAATGAGCATAATTAATATAAGTGTAATTAGACTTGGATTTAAAAAATTTACTTCAATATAATACTGTTTACAAACGTACGCCCATGACTATCGTGCTCTGTCTTGACGGTTTTGGGTAACAGTCTTGACTTCGCTGTATCATTTTCATGCTTGAATGTAATTTACTGTATCTTGTTGTGTCTGTATATTTTAAAGGGAGAGCTATCGGCGACTCACGACGACGCCTGATGCCCATAAAATCCGAATATTTATGATACAGACGTATTGTTGATGGCCTCCCACAGAGCGTCACAGATCATGCCAATTGCATCCAGCGGCCCCTGCAAGTTGAACCAAGTCGTCAGTCCACCGGTTCGTTCTACTCGAGAACCTTTTCTCTCCAATGGTTATACTTTTCTCAAGGCTCAGTAGTCTGGGAACTCAGGCGAAGCGAGTTGAACCGAGGGGTCTGCTTTTAGTAGCCCTCTTATAGGAAGAGGGGACAAAAGAGCAAGAAGCAAAGGCGCTTTCGTGCACGGGACAAGAGAGAAGGAAGGGAACCTCACCCTAATTTACTAAGGAGGGCACGCGAAGGGGGACAACGCATCGGCATAGTAATTATGCGGATGTTCATGGGCGTTGGTAGTCCTAGGAAGGCTCCGATTGCTCGTTTGCCCAATTATTCTATAAAAAAACAAAAACAAGTTCTTTAAATATTATTTCATCTGCTGATGTTTAATTAAAGCGATTTATATATTGATCTTATAAATTGCTTCCCTTCGGAGCTAAGTTCCGACGACTCTGAATGCCAGTAAGCTTCGTATTAGTAGTATGGGCTCGCGGCCTAGTTGGGCGCGATATGAGCCGCATTACAGCCTCCACCGCAATCTTTGGCAGCGTTTAGAGAATTGTAAACGTACACAAAAAAAACTGGCCAAGTACGAGTCAGGCTCGCATACCGATTACCAATCGCTCTTTATATAGAGTTTTCTATAAGATATCGAACTTATCTATCGAAATACTTGTAATATTAAATGAGGTGGGGCAGTAACCAAACGAAAACCATTAATAATTACAATATAACTACTTTCACGGACTTTAACGCGGTTTATTTAATTATTTAACTAGCCCGACGATTCAGATGCTTTACAGCAACCGTGGTCACGGGTCGACTGAGATGACAGATGTCTTGATGTCATAAATTATTGAAAGTACCCGAAAAATTATAATTATTTAGTTGTTTCTATTGACACACACAGTAGTTATTATATCTTGCTGTATTGAGGTGTTATACTTGGCTATTGATTAGAATATGTTTACCACTGGGACCCCAGCAGAGGGAAAAGCCCAGCCAGCTTTCCTATTGAAATTTGGATGTTTCTAATTTCAGCCTCACGGATCATCCTTGGAAGCATTTGGTGTTTCCTAGTGAGGATTTGTGGTTTATTAAATGTAATGTAATGGCAGGGGCCCACTTCGGCATGCTCACATACCGCAGATTTTGTGACGTCGGTGTTTCATATCGGCTATATGTTCTTTAACGTGAGTTTTTATAGATCTTTTAGTTTCGCCTATATAAGAGAGTCCACAGACATAATCAGGCTTGTACACTCCCGCATCTTGTAGAGAGATATCGCATTTCACTGCTTTTGAACGGAACGTGTTGGAATATAGATAAAAGATTTTTAGAAATGTACCAGTAGTTTTCTAAAGTCAACGCGTTGAAACGAACAAACTTTAGGTTTACAAAATGTGTACAGAAGAAAAGAGATTTATATTTTATCTATTCGTTTTATTTATATCTTGTTATCTATTCACTACAAAAATAATCATTTCAAATTATGGCAGGCTTTTAAAAACATAAACTTATAATGTGGCGAGTCGCCACTTGTGTTTTAACGAGATGGCTCTGAGAACACTTAGCGCAGCTCAGCTGCGGTTAAGTGTGAAATTTTACCGTGCATCTCAAGGAATGAGATATTATGTTTCGTGGAGTTTCGTAATAAGATGAAGTGGCACAAGAGCTCGCGACATACGGGTGACAAAAGAGTGCAAATTAATATACAAACGAAAATAGGAATAAATCCTTGTGATCATCGTAATCACATATTTTTTTCCAGTTCGAGCATTTGGAAGGGCTCACTCAGTTCGAGCATTTGGAAGGGCTCACTCAGTTCGAGCATTTGGTAGGGCTCACTCAGTTCGAGCATTTGGAAGGGCTCACTCAGTTCGAGCATTTGGAAGGGCTCACTCAGTTCGAGCATTTGGAAGGGCTCACTCAGTTCGAGCATTTGGAAGGGCTCACTCAGTTTTCGTTACAACCGATAGTACTTCAGGAGATCTTTATGTTAATAAGCGCAAGAACAGAATTGCAAATTTGGTACAATTGAATACTATGTAGAGAAGACGTGTGGAAAACTTATATTTTATTAAAAGTGAGATTTTATAGTTTTAATGAAACAAAGTAATACGTGTGGTATGTCTTTTCCAAGCGCGTGTATGTAGATTTGCATGTTCCCTGCTACAACCGTATTTTGGTGACGCGGTAAACACATTTACGCGCCTTCACTGTCCAGTCTGTGGGGCTCGCGATACATCATAGTGCCGTATACCCGCGGGAACCACCATGAGTGCCATCAGTGCCGCCTTTGGTGAGGTGCTCCGGTACAACAAATCATCAGGACACCCCGACGGCTAGTCAGCCCCCTAAGGGACGGTCTCCTCCTCTATTATATGCGTTATAACGCATATTTAGTACATATTAGTACGCAAAAAATAGTTATTTCAAAACCTACATTATGACTATTGCTTATTTTAGGGTGTCAATTTTCTATGACTGCGCGCGCATCGTAAAAATTTACTTTCATCATTCAACACCCCAAAATAAGTATAATTTCAAAATAAAATAAGTAATAAATAAAACATAAGTAAGAGATAGCTACCTCTTGCTAACGTTTTGTTTCGATCTGTGAAGCCTTTTTAAACCGCGTGGGATGTGGAAGTTTCGGAACACTCATGTTAGGGAATCCATTTCTATCGCTTTATCTGTTGAGGGGAGACCACAAAAAAATCCGGTCAGTGGACTTTCAGAAAATCCATCACACAATTGTGTTAACTCGTTTTCTTTATTAAAGGTTAGGTTAAACATATGAAGAATCTTGAACATACAAAGGGCGTGGTGGAATTAGTAGGCCGGAATTGGGCCGGCCGATCGAGGGATTTTCGTAAACGTTTAACTCCATTAAATTAGAAATGTCAAAATTTACATATAAACTTAATTAGCACTAGTCTAGAGAGTTCGATGACTCAGTTATTAGGTATTAGGGACCAAACGAAGAATATTTTGACTGCGACTACCGCGCTACCGACTCCAAGGGGACAATAAAAACCCACAACCCGCACGAAACACGACATAATAGCTGTTACTTTGCGGTGGCTTCTTGTGAGCGAGTTGTACTTCCCTGTCATATTGATACAATTCGTAATACAACATGACACTGTCTCGTACATTCCTAGTTCACGTAATTAACTCTTTCAAGCATAGCAATTCATTCATATGCATTAATTTACGAAATTAAATTAAAAGATACACGTTTTCATTTCGAACTGATACTCCAAAACGTCCTTGACTGTATATAAACATATTTTTTTGCAATGTCAGAAGAAACGCGAATGATTTTATCTTGTTTTTACAAAGTTCATGCGTTACTTCTTTTTCGAAACGCCGCTGATACTATATCCTAGTACTTTCTGTAAATCAATGTTTATGGGTATATAATATTTATATTAATGATACAAACTAAGCTTGATCTAAATAATTTTACTTAATGGTGTTTATCCAGTTCCAAATGAATAAAGAAGACGCACTGGCCGACTGATCTTGTACACGTGTGTCCTGATTTTCAGTTTTCAGAAGACCGCCCATCGCTAGAACAACAGGCAATGTTGACAAAGTTACATTTGGAGGCATAGTCACTCATTTGGTAAAAGAAAACTACAACAATAAGTTTGTAATAGTATTTCTATAATGGGATAGGGCGCAAACGGACAACATTTCATTGAATGAAATAATGAATCAAATACGAGCCTTCCACGCGTTATTGAGAAAAACGTTTTGACAGTCATACAGTCATACGGACAGACGGATTTCACAGTAATTCCTATAAAGGTTACATGTTAAATTTTTTCTAAGGTGAAAAATCCTACAAGGCCCTTGTTTAGTAGAAAGTCATAATAATAATAATAATTTCGTCATAGCCGAATTTCGGCTAAAGCGGCCATCACTATTGAGACAAGTCTGATTCGCAGCAATATTGTTATAGTGAACGAGCGAATGTACAAGCGCAACTGCACTCTCTATTCCCCCATTATCATAGTCCGACACGACCGGAGAGAAATCAGGGGCAGTACCGGCGTTGGCTTAACGTACTCTGCGAGGCACGGGGGTGCCAACACCGCCAACTTTCTTTCTTATTATAAATTGAAAAAATCGTGATAACACTTTGTCTGACCCAGGAATCGAACCCGGGACTCACGGTAGATCATGCTTACCACAAGACCATAAGGTGGTAAAGTAGGCGGAAAGCATGTACCTCTGCAATAACATGCATGATGTACCTCTGCAATAACATGCATGATGTACCTCTGCAATAACATGCATGATGTACCTCTGCAATAACATGCATGATGTACCTCTGCAATGACATGCATGGTGTAGGCTTCAGTGCCTGATCGTGATCATATCCCGGAGTTTCACAACCAATACATAGAAGTTACATAGTATATTATACGCGTTTTTCTGTTTTTCAGCCATATCGTATAATGTGTTACAAAGTTAAAAGGTTTTTCTTGTTACGCGTAATTCTCCGTCAAATAAATACGGTGGCGAGTGATTTACGCGTTATACGAAATGTGTACGTTCTGTCGCGTCCGCCGCTGTTTTTTTTTCCAGTTATATTAAATATTGTACAAAAGATTATTGGTTATGCTGACGCGTTTTGTGCGGTTTGTGGTACTCTAGGTAGCCTAACAAAGTGTTCGACTAGTCGTTTTTCTTTATGTCGTGTTGTAAGAGAATTGTTAATTAGCTACTTGTGTTTTGC
The DNA here is from genome assembly GCA_017140195.1 of Eumaeus atala. Classification (NCBI taxonomy): domain Eukaryota; kingdom Metazoa; phylum Arthropoda; class Insecta; order Lepidoptera; family Lycaenidae; genus Eumaeus; species Eumaeus atala. The sequence continues at coordinate 766,165 of JAFELO010000015.1, read as the reverse complement.
GATATTTTACAATACCTTGATGTGGATTTCGGTTTCAACTCCATCAACTTCCTGGCTCTGGAAGGAATTGAAAAAAAAATGGTTTTGGTCGGAGCCATAACCTGTGACCGAACGCTATACGTAAGCAACAGTCTATTTCCGACTAATCAAGTAAAATGTTAATGCAAAGCGTGATGATCATTATATATGTCAAAGAAATATGCAAATCCAACTCAAAAGCCAATCCCCGGCCAATACAAATTAGGTGTGCCTATTTGAATATCGAATACAAGAGGTATTCGATACTGTTAAAATAGCAGACGTTCGGAATATGAAATTTCAAAATGTCGACAGCCAAAATGTCTGACGTTTGAAATGCCTGTTATTTAAATATGAAAGGAGAGGAATGGAATACGTTTAATGAAAATTAACGTCTAAAATAACGATATGGGTTACAAAGAAAATAAATTTATATCGTTATTCAGCCAACTGATCTAAGCCTATCCAAATTTTATTTTTGTTTTGTAATGTTACCAAAACCGAGTCGTGGTTTTTTAGGAAGTAATGAAGAGGTGATGCCATCCATGGTGTATTGCATCCAAATTAATTTGAATTTGCGAAAAAGCAAACATTCCTTTTTTTCGCAATCCGTCTCGTTTATCGACCATGACAACCCGTACTAAACGCGCTGGCGCGTGTTACGCCAGAGGTCGCGGGTTCCAATCCCGCCTAGGTCCAGAGGTTTTTATATATGCATTATATATATTTCTATAATAAAAAAACTTAAATATGTAAGATTTCCTAAATATTGTTAAATAAAAATCTTAAATATATTGCCGTTGTCTAGTGCCTGTAACACAAGTCCTGACGGTACTTAGGACAGGGCTAGGCTAACGTGGAGCTACGTAGTAGTATCACACATTATTATTAGATATTATTATTATTATTATTATTATTAAAATATTTCTGTAAGAGGTAATGCCGTGCTGCATAGAAGGTCTAGCACCTTCCATGCACGGTGCATGATGCTCCATCCTCCTATGCCCTCCCCCCCCCCTCAATCGTACGTTCCGTGAGAAGTACCTTCCCGGTCGTGCCGACCCATTTCCGTTGCACAGGAGGGTGTAGTGTCATGTACTATGCATAGTAGTACCTCCTCCTATGCAGCATGGCACTACCTCTTCCAAAGTAGTCCCTAGAGCCATGTCGCATACTTTAAGAGATGACTTATGACTAGCCTGTAAGTGTCATTTCTTGATTGATGAATTAAAGATGAATAGGGCGGTAAAACCGAAACAACTACTGTAGTGGTGTGCGAAGGGAGGTCACAGATAAAAAATTCTTTAACTATGAGGTTTATTAAAATGAGCAAAATTTTGACAAACAAAATGACCGTTTTTATGCTCAAAGCTCTAAGGAAGTTACCCAATTAGTCTACAGATTACAACGTGGGCATTATCTGGCTCCAGTGATTATTTTTGTGAAAAAGTATCCAAACATAGGCACAAGTGTATCAAGATGGTATTTTCAGAAGGTGGTTAGGCCCCATCATAACACAATGTTCAATAACCAAGTACGGTCCTTCCAGTAAGACTCATCCAGCTGGATCCAGGGGGAGGGGACCAGATCATGAACCTTAATCCACCCAATCTTGATCAATTGATCAAAACGAACATTCCGGACTTGATCAGAGTTCAAGACTATCCCTACCTTAATCGGCGGGATAATGATTTATGATCATTTTCAGAGAGTACTGATTGCTCTAAAAACCATGATAAATTGAAGACCCTAAAAAATCCATACGTCAAACAAGAAATGTTATTTGCAATTATTTTTTTTTCTTTGTTACAATGTTTATGGCTAGACTAGGCATACTAGTGTTCAGATCATAAGTGATACAAATACAAATATACTACACGATATCTAATTTTATTATAACAATGTAATGACAGCAAAAAAGGAGAAGGTGTTAAACAAACAATGTTACCTGTGATTTGTGTTTTGCTGCCCCTTATCAAGCTTGAAACTTTGTATGTTTGTAAGGGATTACCTCAGAAACTACTTTCTTTTTCAATCAGCTATTTTATTGTACTATGGAATGAAAAGGCGATATTTATTTTTTTAGTATAATTGCTTATTACTTAATTGCCTAACCAAGTGAGCACCGGTCTGCTGGTAAAATATAGTTTTAAAAGTTATAAAGTTGCCACACCATATGAACACTTTATACAGAAACAAAATAAGCCATTTAACGTTTTTGCCGTCCGTACCACTTAATGCCGCAGTATTACCTGTAATGGCCTCGCACTAAACTATCCGAGCCTTGTAATTAATTTATTCGTGTTTTAGAAAGCACACGGCCTATCCAATTTAGCTGATGAAACTTTATGCATTACCCCGATAAAGCGTCCGGGCTTGGTGCAATTTGAATTTACGGGAACTCCGTTGAGTCTATAATGACGAGTGAGACTAACTCGCATTTGTAATTGCAGCCAAGTGTATACAGCCAAGTATGCGGGCCAGCGAAGTATCTTGTTCACATAATTGATAGGATATCTGTGGCTATATCACACTCTGTAAGCCCTGTGTTAAGTTCCCTAAGGATTTGTCTTAAAAGCTACAAGAAATATATAATTTAATGTCATTGTTGTGTCTCTTTAATGGATTTTATCGCGTTTCTTTAGGTTTTCTTGTGGAATGAGACAGAATCACTGTCATGAACGAATGAATATGCCGAAAATCCTTGTGCTGTCCTGCTATACAACAATTGTAAAAATATGTTAGAGTTATAAATAATAAAATGGATGAGAA
>JAFELO010000015.1:736117-763302 GCA_017140195.1 Eumaeus atala | reverse complement strand
TTCGGGAAAGAAGTAGGACAACACCCTCCCGTCAGCACACGCGGCCTAGCGTGACTGCCAAATGGAGATGACATCGACCGCGATGGCGCTTCTATTTTCCTGGCGCTCCTTGCCCTTGTGCCCCACTCCTCGTGTACGTATCCCGCTCGAGAAACCTCCAGTTCGGCAGCCGCATCGAAACCGCATGCAGCTCAAATGATCTAGCATCGTCTGTGTGTTTACTTGTCGCATGATATCGGATTCAATGCAAACAAAGAAATAATCGAATATATCCTCTTTATAATATTAGTATAAATATTTATGTGAAATTAAAATATCTATTAACATAGTTTGTAAGATTTTTCTTATTACTACCCACAGTGAGTCATGGTCACTTTAGTACAGAATTATAATGTAAATATAAAAGCAAAATATCACTTACTGTTTAATCACAAATTCTAAGTAACTATGACACCTACAAACTTGAAAATTTGTAGGTTCAAGAAAAGGTAGGCTCTTTCTTGTTGCAGACATCCGTTTAGAACGACACAACAAATTTTACGTAACTACTTCTGAACTAGTGCTTTTGTGGAGTACGCAGATGAAATTGCGAAGGGTTTCTAGTTATAATATAATTATCATTAGAAGGTACCTATATATTTTACATTAAGTAACAAAAATATCATTCTCAGCCCTTATAGGTCCACTGCTGAACACAGGCCTATTTTAATGACCGCCAGGACGACCGATCTCCTGCTACTCGCATCCATCCCGCACCGGCCGACTGTTCATCAGGTGGGATGCAGTAGTCGATCCGGGATGGATTAACAATAACATATGGATACCTAATGTTTAATAAATAAACCCCGTGCGAAACAGTGACCGGTCCTAATTAAGCGCCACAATATATTTACTTGGCTAAGGCGGCGGGGAGCCGCTGGATGCAAGTGACTCATGACCGAGACCTCTGGCGCTCTGTGCGAGGCCACAGGTCTAGCAGTGGACGTCATCCGGCTGATGATGACGATGATGATACTTATTGCATATTATTGCAACTAAAATATTATTCCAGGAAACTTAAGTCTCTTATAGAGTCAACACCCTAAATGCAATATTTTCTCACTACAATTCCAACCGATTAGTAACATCCAAACTGCGAGATCATACGAAGTTAATTCTATGTCTTCCGCGTGCTTCCCCATTTGCATAATGTTATGAATCACCATTATGTTAATTGCATATTGTTGCAGCAGAAACACTATCTCAGGTAAGCCGAGCTCATACTACAAAGTAAATTGTCTCAGACTATTCGGGAACTACGGCACGCTATATCTTGTTTATCTCAGTTAGTTCTGTGCACGTTTTGTTTGTTAATTATGCCGAGGATTAAGGGATATTTAATAGGCTTAGAATTGAATATTTGGGGCAATAATTTGAATGCTTTCTTTCGTACCTCTTTCAGATATCTTTGGTACCGGCACAGGCATGAAATAGTCAAGTTACAGTTGTATTGTACAATACTGCTATACTGCTATAACTTGTGACAAATGAATTTGTTATATAAATTCTATTGCTCGGTATAACATATATAAATATTGAATAAATGACATATTTTTTTTTCACAAATTTATGGAAACAAATTACATAAAATAATAGTGGATTCGTATATTCATCATTATGACGATATACATCGGAACCCGTCGTATCTTATGTAGTATGAATTAATAAATTAATGGAAATACTTGTAGTACAAAAAGTATATTATTTATACAAAGTTAATGGAAATAATTGCAGTACAAAAAGTATATTATTTATACAAAATTAATGGAAATACTTGTAGTATTAAAAGTATATTATTTATACAAAATTTATCATGTTTTTCCTCCCCGAAGTAATAATACATTCCATCAACTATAATGTGCCTGTGCATAGCAGAGAAAATAATAATGTGAATTCGGAATAATCTTAAAATTTCGAATAATACTGAAGAAAAAGGCGATTTGAACACATAGCTTTTTGAGTAACTTCAAAATATAAATGTTTCTTTAAATAAATTTATTACAATAATTAATACGTTGTTATGATATAAAATGTTATTTATTTATGTAATTTAACAAATTTGCTATTTAAACTAAGTATAAGGAATTCCATTTATTTTAGTGTAGCTACTAATTATATAATACTAATAAAAGTTTTGCTCCATCATCATCACCGGGTGGACGCAGGCCTCCCCCACAGCACGCAACTCACGCGCGCCCAAAGTAAAAGTAGAGTAGTAGTTTTAGTAGTTATTGAAGTCCTTTTATTGTAATGTTTTTAATACACATTATTTATCTTTTTGTATGACCGCTGTCCTATTGTATCATGTTGCATTGCAGCCGAACTGAACCAGTACCTCCTGTACAAACACATCTCGCTCACATAACACTGCCATAATGTGACAGTTATACTGTCGCTTTTTGTGCGGCTTGAGAGAGGAAGGCTTTATCCTCCTAAGAGATCGTATTAGGACATAAACCTATGTCATAAATATAATGAACACCAGGCTGGTGTAATGCTCTTGAATTTATTTTACATTCTTTAGATCCTTTAGTGTGCAGCAATTTTATTCATAAAAGTACTGCATTATTTTGTAGCACATTTTTACACAGTACCGACGCCTGGTTGGGTTGGTATTATGTACAGCAAAATACACTATAAAACCCAATAAATGAAGTCTTTATTGTACTAAAAAAATCGAATAAATATTTTCATCTCTCTTCTATCCGGATATGGTACCCGTCCACAGGCTGTATCATGATGTTGAAGTACACTTCTAGACCTCTATCTTTTTCTGGAACTATCCTATAGCGACGCAGCATTGTCGACAGAACTGCTTTTATTGACATCAACGAATATTTGTAGCCTGCAATCAAGAGTTGATGTGAGATCTGGAATACCTCATGTGAGAGATAGAAAGACTTCATTACAGCCGCATCAGGCACGCCATTAACTGTGACATATAGACGGATGGATAGACACTGACAGAATATAAGTTTATTTTTACCATTTGGATACGGAAAACTATAGGGATATAACTAAGTTAATTTAATGCATACGATTTACTAATTTATCGACATTTTAAATTATCTGACGCAACATCAGCTATTTATCAGATTAGCGAAGATTTATGCCATATTGTGGATTGGGCCAAAACATTTGGTATTACTGAGAAACTTTTGAGGTCAAATACAGTGATATATAGTATATAGTGACAGCAGTACACGAATCCGTAGTCGACTCGACATTACTGTTCTGCCACCTATTAAATTAGATGGTGCCCAAATTATCATCAGCGATTCAGCAAGAAACTGAGGTGTTGTAATAGATTCCAATCTATCTTGGACTTACTACGTCAGTGATATAAGTAGAAGGGTTCACTTTTATTTTCATTTCCTTTGAACTCTCCAAAATTTCCTTCCTTTTCGAACTAAAATTTCTCTTGAATTATCTATTATACAACCTATTATTTAATAAACCGATGTTTGCTACTCTGATGCCACTGGGGAAATATGTAATAAACTTGAGCGACTGTAGAATTTATGTTTATGGTTTATTTTTGGTTCAAAGAAGTATGACCACGTGACTCAGTATCGTAGGCAATCACGGTGGCTACCTATTCGTCTCCGCAGGAATTTCCGTATGTTGTGTTTCCTTTTTAATATGCTCTTAAACCTTTATTCCCCTTCATACCTTCGTGTTCGCTTCATTTCGACTAATTTACATGATTCCTTTTGTAGACCACAAAACCGTAATCTTCTTCTTATAACGGCCCACCGAACAGATTTTTATTCACATTCTTTTACAGCCCATTCCGCTAAACTATGGAATTCCCTAACACATGACATCGGGTTTGTAAGACGTTGTCACTTTAAGAAAAAATGAAAGGAATGTTATTTAAATCAGACTTACACCCAAAGTTGAACTAAGTTATTTCTGTAACCATTTTATTAATATAGCGATGTGTGTGCTTTTATTTTATTTTATATATAAAGTATGTATGTATGTATAGACGTATGAATATATGTATGTATGTCAGTATTTATAGTGTATGTTATAGTACGGTAAATAAATATACAATATACAAATATTGCCTACTTATTTACTGTTATATTATCTATATAAAAGTTTTTTTTTTAAATATTAACGTAATGTGCACACTAATATTGCTTTTGTCACACAAATTCTCCTGCAGCAGGGCTGCTGGAAGACATTTCAATGTGGAATAAGTAGTGCACTTGTACCAATTTTTTTGAATATTAAGTCTATAATGTATGTTTGCAGTGTAAATTATTTATTAAATAAAATAAATAAATGACACACAATTACTTAAAAATACAAACCCTCCCTGAAACAATTAGTGACACTGGCTGTTTTATGAGATCTTATTACAACTGATACCCCCCGGCTTTGCCTGTGAATAAATTATACATTACAACCTTCCTCGGGTATAATATTTATCCACGAGTGAGACCATCTTAGACTTTCTCGGGTACAATTTTCTCAAAATCTACTGAACGTATTTTATACGGTTTTCACGTATGAAAAGGTACACGGTGAAAAATTTCACCGCACATTTTTTGAGGTTGTAACAATGTTATCCTAGAGCGAAGCCAGAGTAGGTCCCTAGTACAGAATAAAGTAAACTCACCAGGGCAGTTCCTTACTCCGTAACTAAAAGTCATGAAGGCCGCAGGATGATGCTTCTCTCCAGTCAGCCATCGTTCAGGCTTGAACTCAGCCGCGTCGGCGCCCCAATATCGGGGGTTTCGATTTATTCCATTAGTACTGAATATGATGTCGGTATTTTTCGGTAATGTGACCCCGGAAGCTGCAACAATATCAATAGCTGATATCTAGTATTAGGAAGAGTTAGAGCCATGCTGCATAGGATGAGGTAGTGCTATGCTGCATAGGTGGAGGTAATGTCATGCTGCGTAGGAGGATACATGCATGATGCACTATACTAAATCCTCATATGCAACGGAATTGGTTCAGCACGACCGGAGAAGTACCTCTAGCTCACTTGATACAGGCGCAAAGTGACATCTTCAGTTTCGCGTGTCGTGTACCTTTTGAGTAGCCAGTGACCCATTAGGAGTAGAAAAAGAGGGCAAAGCATCGGCATAATTATATGGATAGGATATTCATGGGCATTGGTGGTTGTCTTAGCAATGGTCCAATGGCTTGTTCGCCACTATATTATAAAAAAAGGTAATTATTGTTATGGGCTTGGTTTTCTTTCCTTTCGGAGAGATTGGCTCTATCTAGCTCTTAAACAGAGAAGTGTAAAAAGAGAGTAGAGAGAACTTTCACACTCTATTATATTAATAATAATAAATGGTAATTATTACGCTGTAAGCCACGATGAAGTGAGTTTCTATTTAAGTCAATTTAATTTAAATTAATTTTCTCATGAATAATTTAAACTAAGTATCAACAATCTATATATTATGACTGAGTTTAACATCTCTTATAGCACTGGGGCCAAACGAGAAATCAGCGCACTTTAGTGACAATAAAAAATGCAAGTAGCCTCAGGCTACTTCTGTAATGGCGTTAATATTAATTAAAATAATAGCGTTTTGATAGGATCAGGTGTAGACTAAGAGGTAATGGGAGACTACTCTGTTAGTGGAAAGCCAAGTTCTGGGCGCGTAGCCGAGGCTAGAAGCTGGTTCCACAGCGGTTCCAGTGGACGTTAAAATATTTTGTTTATTGGTTTACGTTACGACGATATCATATGAGTGAGGTACCTCCCTGGTCGTCCCATTTAGCTGCGATTGCACCTTTGTTACTTCTTACAACTTATTGATGTTTTTTTTTGTATTGGTACTTCTTGATCACTTCAATAAATAAATAAGATTTTTATATAATTTCCAGTATTAACTGGTTTAAGTTAACCTTTACGCCTTGTTTTGCTTTTTCGACGTCACGTATTAATATTTTAAATCAATAAATAATATAGAACGTATGTTTTATAATATAAAAATCTGATAAATACCGCAATTGATGTCTTAAATTTACGCGAATGTTAGTCATAATAATAAAACTACTTTTACGGATTTTATCGCGGTTTATTTAATTATTTGTCTAGCCCGAAGTTTCAGATGCAGATGCGACTGCAAGACGCAGGAGTGTTTGAGACAAGCTTGATTGTGACTGTGGGCAAACTTAAATATCTATAAAAACTCGTGTTAAAGAACATATAGCCGATATGAAACATTAAATTAGATTTGATAAAGCGCAAATCCTCACCAGGGAACAGCGATTCCTTCCAAGGATGATCCGTGGGGCTATTGAAATTAAAAACATCCAAATTTCAATAGAGAAGGTGGCGGGGTTCTTCCCTCTGCTTGGGACCCAGTGGTGAACATAATCAAATCAAAAAGTAGACATAACACCTCAAGACAGCAAGATATAGTAAGTACTGTTTGCGTTAATTGGAAGAACTAAAATTATAATACTTCGGGTACTTTTAAGAACTCGGTACATCAGGACATCTGTCATCTCAGTCCACCCGTGACCCTGTTTGTTGACTGACAATACATGCAAGACTGACATACCATGATCAAATTGATCGGATACTGTCCGAAGGTGGTGTCAAGAGTATGCAGTATCTATGAAGAGAGTAATGAATGTGGAGGAGGCAAGGCAGACACATAAGGATAGAAATGTATGGCATTCCGGTCACTCCGCCTACCCTACTAGGAAGCTGGCGTGAAGATGTGTTGTTGTTGCCGTTGACTTGATGATAATAAAACGAAATATATTTCTTACCTAAATGAACAGGTTCCACATTTCTCCTTGATATTAGCGGTGCGGGGGGATACAGTCGCAGAGCTTCTTTGATAACGGCTTCTAAGTACTGAAGCCGAGGCAGGTCTTCTATAGTCAAAGGTCTTGATGAACCTTTGAAAATATCGTCAAGCCTGAAATAAAATCAACATGGTGTGCACAGGCACAAGGGCACTCGGCATTCCTTCGATCTCCTATTCCGATGTGACAGAGAGAAATCAGGCGCAGGACCGATCAGGTGCACTCCGAGGCACAGGGGCGTAACACCACCAACTTCCTGACTTCGGGCTGTTTTTAGAAATTGGAAAAACCTGATAGTCTTTTGGTCCCATCGGAGACTAGAACTCAGGACCTCACGACTGTAGAGGAACATCTTGACCACTAGACCACGAGGTAGCCCGGTTTGTGCTACTACTGGACTTATTTTCTATTAAGGAAGCTAACAAGAGATTCTTGCTCCGTGATGTTCGGCACCGAGAGTTGTGTAATTATTATTAGACAATTGGAAATTATTCAAAACACACCAACAATGGAGCTGTTCGTAATAGATGTCCTTCCTATCCGGAATGGATGTTATTATAAGAGTTATAATTAATCTTATTTTTTTTTTAATTATTATAAATTTAAATATTGACATAAATAACAAGAAAATTAATTTTGAAGGTGACGTTACATTCTTAGATATAAATAGTAGTCAAGTATTGTAACTGGAAATCACATATAGAAAAAGTATGCAAAAAGTTAGATCGATTTGTGTTTGTCCTTGATAGACTAAGATTACTGAGTAACAAAGAATCATCCCTGTTAGCATTTCATGGATACGTCCAACCATTAATTAGATATGGCTTAATTCTATGGAGTTACTCGACTCACTCCAGTAAAGTATTTACAATCCAAAAGAAATATGTAAGCTCTTACATATTTGGTATTCATTTTAAAAAAATCATTAAATTGATATACATTTAAATGATTATAACAACCCAATTACCTAACTTAACTTACCTAATAGGAATTATATTTAATGAAACCTTGGATTCTAATATACTAACGCATATATAGAGCATATTCAGATATACAGTGAAATTATAATTATAAATTATTGGACACCGTCTCAATGGTAGGATGTAAGAACAATTGTTATATTAAGATCTTTATGTAAGTACTACATCTCACAATAAAGAATTTGATTGAATGTTTTGATTGCTTGATGCGAGTAGCAGGAGATCGGTCGTCTTGGCGTTCATTGAAGGGGGCCAGAAGTGGACCGGCTAATTATTATGATGATGTTGGTGGTAACTCTTACATAATAACTATTATAGTAATTTGTTGTTCAATTGAAGCTGGAACATTACGGATATAATGATCCTCGACTTCTAAAGAAAAATATAATATTAAAAAGAAAGTTATAGAAGAAAGTCATTAAAAAGAAACCCACGATTATCAGGTTTCTTAACACAAATAGTCTTTTTAAGCGTAGGAGGAAAAATATGAGTCATAGTAGGAACTACCGACACCCATGAACATTCACACGATTAATGGTGCCCACAATATGCCAGCAACTGCATACATACCGCACACGCTATAGAATAGCCATTGCTTCATGTGACTGACAGATACCTTCCGGTCGTGCCATTCTGATTGCGAGGAAGGATATTCTTTAGCATTAAAAAAAGTCTTACTCCTTGTGAAGTTTCTCTTGAACCTTCGGATATCTCGCCAGCAACAGGCAAACGAAGGACATGCCAATAGCCGAAGTATCGATGGCGGCGATCAGCAACACGAAAACCTCCTCGCGCAGTTCCAAATCTGTGTAGCCGCTGCCACCGCCAGAATTATCAATCAATGTCCTCAGGAAGGGTTGGAATTTAGATCCTGCAACACGCGAATTGTCCTCATCATCACGCAGGTTTTAGGCTCCCGGAAGCAAAGTTGCACATTTTTGAAGCCGAATGCGATTTCTGGTTTACATTTGCTATATCTTGTAATGTGTATGTAATATCAGGGTGACTGCTGGAATGGTGCTGTGAATAATGATGTACGTAAACAACGTAATGTACTAACGTGATTTTTACTCTTTTTTTTTCACAGTGTGTTTTCTTGTAAATAGTTATTATCTATTTATTTCAGAGACTAGGTCAGTAGAAAGAGAGACATGTGCATACGTATACTCCTAGAAAATCACGCAGGGCTACTAAAATTACAATCACGCATCAGGAGATGTCATCTGTCATCAACTACTAGACCATTGATGCACTATGCAACAATATATGCTCAAATATATATTAGGTAGTCCTGGAAGCGACTCACATACACTCATACAACTTGTATCTAGACTGGCTTAATTACTAACAATTTAGATTACCACGCATTACAGAAACAAACTTATAATCTTCCTTATTGATAGGAAATACACTGATAGATTTCAATGACTTTATTTGTCATAAGAACCACAAGTTCACTCACAATGAATTGAATATAATAACATTGTCATTAATTTAATAAACAAGAAATGCTCTCAAGCGTGTCAGAAATAGTTTCATGTACATATTCTATAAGTTTACATTTAAATATCTTGATACCATTACATTCTATGGTATCAATAATTTATATACATGAAATATTACGATAAAGCACTTATTTCGTGTATATAGTCATTGTAGTAAATTAAATAAATACTAATGAACAAGAATCAAAGCAGTGATGGGATATCCAGCCGCTTCACCGCAAAGAGTTAGACTTTATATTAACCTTTTGCTGCATCTGCACCTGAGCACTTAATGTCTGCACGTACTTCACCAATTCGCTGAAATCATTTCAACGTTATTACAAATGCAGGCACGAAACAAAAGATCACTATATAATTATTTTGTATGACCTCTTTATAACACAAAACTTTCTAATTTTGCTCGAAAAAATATGCCAATAATCTGGATTAGATACAAATAATTAAAAAACAACAATGGCACACATACACGCCAGTTTCCTAATGGTTTAGGCAGTAAAACACATTATTGAAATATTTTTATACACTTTACATATTTGTATATTACATTTTACATATATGTAATGTATGTGTACATTATAAATATACGGCCAGAATAAATTATTCCGACGTGTTGGCCTTAGATTGAACTTGAACAAGACTAAAGTCCTGTTCAAGGAAGACGTTCTCCCTGGGCTCGTCAAGTGCAATGGCGATATTGTCGAAATGATAGATGAATATGTCTACTTCATACAGTTATTGAAATAAGAAAGACAAAAGTTCGAGTAAAAGCTGATAGAAGAATTCAGTTTTCTGTTCCTTCCGTGATAACCTATGTGGCCGATGGCTACTAAATTAAGGACTGGTCTGGAATTTTGCCGTAGCTAAACGGACTTTTGAACGTGCCATGATAGCATTTCTTTAATTATAATCAGCCTTTATCGTTTTACTGTTTATGCCTTTTTCAATAAACTTCGAGAAGGCTAATATTAAGGTCCGTTTAAAATTTATAAAAATACTTTCAAGAGTAGGAGGCATTTCTGACGCCTCCTTTAACTTGAACATAAAGAAATACCGACATGAAAATAAACTGCCAGATAATACAACGTTATATAATGTAACAGTAATAGATGTATACTATCTTATCTTCATAACCTTCAGTGGGTATTTTGTTATTTTCTCAGTGTCCTTGCTGTAGCTGAATCCAAAATGGATTCCAATATCAGACGTACCTTTACAATCAAATCCCAAAGGATATGTACATGATGCATCAGAGTCTTGTATATGGGCAGGTGTTCATATAGTATATCTATGTGTAGCCACGGCTTCATGAGTCTCTCGGCGAGAATCTTGACACTCGCGTCGAAAGAATTCAGAAACTGTTGACCTGATTCCTCGCCCTGTTCCAGTGTTTTTCCCAATACAGTCTCTGTAATTATATATAAAAAATATACACGAGGAAATTCATAATTCAAGTGGGAGTTCGTGGCTCAGTGTTTATTAATGTACATATTTAAATGTGGAATTGTAGAAAATCTTGTATCAAAAAAAATGTACGACATTCTTTTTAACGTGAAGACGAAGGTAAAACGACAAGATATACAGTTAAATCGCAAAACGTATGTTTTAAAACTTCACAACTGGCTACTGGATGTGCTAGCACCCGTTAAATAAATAAGCGTCATTAAAAAAGATTTTATTAATTTATTTAATTTTGATATGCTTTAATACTGGTCTATGGCGGCCTTTGTCCAGTGGACATTGACCGGCTGATGATGATGATCAGAATAATATTATTGGGGGCAAACGAGAAATTGGATCCTTTTTACGTCTACCGACGCCCATGAACTTTCCACCCCCAAACGCCACCGGCTACTCACATACCGCACGAAATGCGAAATTGAAGATGTAACCTTACGGCGCTATTATGTGAGCGAGAGGTACCTCTCCAATCGTGCCGGCCCAATTCCGTTGCATAGGAGGATGTAGCGTCATGCACTATGCATGGCACTACCTCCTTCTATGCAGCATGGCACTACCTCTTCCTAAAAGGTGATTAATTGTGGTTGAGATATTCTTTCTCGCAAAACTTTCGGAATAGATTTGGCAGTAGTCAAATATCGTTGCGCTGGTGATAACATATCAACACATAATTTTACGACGAAAAAGTGACTCCATCATCATCACCAGATGGACAGCGTCCCCCCACAGAGCGCCACAGAGCGCCACAGGTCGCTGTCACGAGACTTGCATCCAGCAGCTCCCCGCCACCTTAACTAAGTTGTCAGTTCACCGGGTAGGAGACCGTCCAACCCTTGGGGCTAATTTTAAGCGAATCTATCCGTGGGGCATAGCTAGTTATATTTTAAGATAACTTACCGTAAACAACGCTGATGTTGTACTTGTCAATATATTGACGGATATTAAAGTGCTCCTTATCAGCCATCGCCTGCAACCTTTCGACAATATTTTCCGCGTGTGGAATGAAAACTTGCAGGAAAAGGCTATTTAATCTTATTGCTGAGAAGCCAGGCATTAGGATTTTACGTCGCCTTCGCCAATACTTAGCTAAAAATTGTAGGATACATTTAAATAATTTTCTAGAAATTTCTAGCACAAGTTTTATAGTTTTAATCAAAGTAAGAGGCAATGCCATGATGCGTCGCAGCCGGATTGGTCCGGAACGACTATCTTTCATTCACATTTTCGGTTGGCCGATGGCCCATTAAAGGGACTATTCATAAAATCGCAGAAACTATAACTCCTACAAATTTGAAATTCGACAAGAAGGTTCGTGTAGATATCCGCTGAGAAAGAAATGTATGAAACTAAACTCCTAAAACGCACTCGTTTTTGAGGGTAGTGTATGCGGGCGAAACCGCAAGATACTGCTAGTGTTATAGTGAAACAACAGCTCCTATTTGAACTAGGATAGATTTGTGAAATTAATGTGAAATACTATCCCCATCATAATCAGCGACTATGATTTTGGTTTACCTGATCCCGTCTATTGTTGAATATAGACCTTCCCAATGGCGCTCCACTGAACCTTTTTATTTATCACTCATTTGAACTGAGAAACGAGTCTTTTAATAACTCATGACATTCATAGACGTATATTTATTATTTTAAGCGATCATGTTGGCCTTCTTCTCCTTCTTCCTCTGATAAGGCCACCGGAAACTCTCAGAAGAGAAAGAGAGGAAGAAAAATAAAAAATCCGGGGATGCAACTCGAATATCTATTCCTTGATATATTCCTACACCATAAATGGCACAGCTAAACTGCGACACGGCCACTGTTCGTGTACGAAAAGTTTGACACGAGGCTGTCCACAAGGAGCCTATTCATGTACCATATTTAAGGTGTATTGAATTTGTAGCTCTATATGGAACACCGGGAAAACAAATCATTTTTTCCTTGGCACTTCCATCGTTGTGTATATTAGTAGGAGACGCCGATGATGCACTTCTAACAGATTAACGAACGATTAGAAGTGGAGATTAAATCAAATAATAATCTCAGTTTAATAGCGTCCTGGGGAAAAAGAAACCGATTGGATTTCGCACCACATAAAACTTTCCAAATATTATTAAAAGGATCATTTCAATCAAATCCACGTGTTAAATTTAATAACGTAACAGTCAAACTTCAGAATCGTCAGTGAGTCAGGCTTCATAATCAAAAATAAATTTACATGTTTAGAACGTATTATAAAAACAGGAGAAAGAGCTAAATGAAACTTTTATACTTTTATCAACTTGTCGTCATAATCTTAGTGTCTGTCATTTAGGACTTTAAACATTGTATATAATGCAAAGTTTTCAGGAAGCATATGCAACAAGGCCCCGGCATGGGCAGATAGAGATACTATAGGCACGGCGTACGCAAATGATTGCAAAGTCAAAAGCTTGCCTAAATGTTTTTATGTAAAGCCTACTGAACCATGAATACAGAAGCCTTATCAGTTCTTGTCGGAGTTTTACCACTCGACCTAGAAGTCCAACACCGGATAGCCATATATTATACCTCAAGATACCTCTCTCGCCCAAACTTCTTAAGGCCTCAGGATAGACAAAAGATATCGAAACTATTTAATCCTATAGACATTACTACCATTAACTTAATCAAGAAATGGCAGACCCGATGGACTAACACAATCAAAGGACGGCATTTACATTACTTTTTCCCATGTGAGCAGGACCGACTACTGAAACACTGTTTAGAAGTTGATTATTGCACTGGTTAGTTTCTAACTGATCGCGACAACTCTCAAAGCAAACTTTTTAGTTTTAAATTATGACCGTCGCCTCTCTGCGACTGCTCGACTGAAACTGCACATCATATCTTCTGGGAGTGTAGTCTTGGTAACATGAGCGATGTGTATTGCTTGATCAAATACGTAGTGTTACTGGAGTAGTTTACTATGGTGACCTCGTGGTCGCGAGAAGCTTTCGAGCTTTGAAACAATTTTGTCATAAATATTACTGGCAGGAAATAAACGTAACATCTCATACATATATTTCATAATATTCCAATTATAATGAGTAGTCCATACTAGCATATCACTTATTTGTTTACATATCCATGGCGCGTAGCAGCTGGGCTTCACCTGGCGGCCCTCTCTTTTCTCAGTTTGTATACGTCATTGCAATCTTTTACTGTCACCGCTTTGAGGGATTTTGGGATAAGTTATTTCAGTCTTCTACTTACTTCTGATTAAATTGGTTGCGCGTCCCAAGACAGTTTTAGCTATTCCCTCGGGTTCCCCGTGATCATGTCATTGGGTGCTGCTGTCGATCCTGTCAATACAGGACTAGCAGTGGTAGGAATGAATGATGGGCCAAGCCCGTTTATGAAAAATACTACTGCTAATTATCCAAACAGCCAATAATAGATTAATTGTAGTAAGTAAGATTCATGTATATTTAAGATTTCAAGATAATATTAGTGTTACCTGGAGCAAACAGAGATCCTTGACCGACGGCTGCTTTGAGAAATTTGTAAAGTTCCCCCTTGTCCAGACACGTGGGTAAGTTACACACGCCTAAGGCAACTTCTGCGTCTGCTACAACTGTGAGTAATAGAAAACATCTTAAATATAACAAGCAACGTACTTTGTCAAAATTTTTACGATCGTGAATGTGAAAATCCATTTTAACCTACTAAAAAATGGTGTGCCTATACTGAGTATTACGGGAAATGTTGTCACGCGGCAGTCCAGAGCTGGATCAAGTTTTCCGGGTCCCGAAATACCCCTATGTACCTATATGATCCGATTTTTTATCTTGTTTAACTAATGTAAATAATTCAAACTGTTACATTTACTGCGTCAAGGATAATTGGGGTTCCGTATCCAAATGGCAAAAAATGGAACCCTTTTCATTGTATCTCACAAACTTTACTAGGAGTTTGTAGATACTGTATGTTTGAAATTTGGTATCTTATGAACCACTACATATGCATGCAGTTATTACAATATATGAAAAATAAAATTATTATTAAGACGTTTTTTTTTGAGAGAGCATAACCGGGTGTAGTGCCTAGTCTGCCGCCTAATGATCAAATGTATACAGCCTGTGTATAAAGTATCATATTGTTATGTTTATAGTATTTTTCAGTATCTCAGCGCACGGATTATGTAAGCTAACACTTTGATGTCATAAGTTTACGCGATTGTTACTCATTGCCATAAATTTAACAGATTTTATAACGTATGACCACCAAGAAATTTTTATCTCAGTTCAACCGCGTTGATAAGTGTCTGAAACATCGGGTTTCTTAAATATCTTAGTAAATGACGAGAAATTCGCATGAGTAATTTAACTTCAATAATATAACACTACTAAAACATACGTTTCTTTTTCTCCACTACAAAATATTAAATCATGGAGTCGATGAACCCGTTTCATAAAAACAGGGTTTATCGTAGGTACTTTCATTAAGTACTTACTTTATCATAAATACCTTCAGAGTATAATAATAAAACTTGTAATAACTACATTATTACAAGTTTCAAATTACAATCTCTAAGAATAGCATTACTCTTTTTTTAAAACTAATGCAGTTTTTACTAATCAGGATAAACGAGTGGATTTGGCAAGTTACTTCACATAAAATAGGTCACAATTTTACACGAGAAAGCTTTTATTTCAGTCATTATATTAGTAAATATATCTCGGAAACCAACGCCACATACTAGTAGAAGGCAATCGCAAAGTATTGCCCCAGCTCACCTAGTGTAACATATTAAGTTAATTTCATTGAATAACTAAGGTTCTGAGATCATTTCGTCTTTATATTAATTCATCCTACACGGTGTTTATAAATGCATAAATAAATCAATAAATATTGTAAACTTTATAGAACTCTTAGTTATAAGTTTTCATCAACAAGTAACTTTATTTCTCTAATATCTTTAAAATATGTTGGATTTCTTTTAATAGAAAAGTTCGTTTTTTGTGTGTATGTTAGCTGTTTTTATTGTGTGTATACAGTTTCATACACCACTTGCTATGTTTGATAGGTTTTAAAGTATAAACTGTCATTAGAATTTTTTTTGTGTCTTAAATTGGTTTTAGTAAGTTGTGCGCTTTATGTCCAATATATGGGCTGTTTGGTATAAAATAATTCTAATGTCCGAGTCAGTAGAGTTTTTTCTTTTCCCATTGAGTATAATTCAGTACCAATAACTAGTGAGTGCCGTTTGTGATAACCATTAACATAAATAATACTTACATACACATAGTTTACTTCCAAACCACACAGCGCACACGCCGTGCTTATTGTTCGTCGCTTCTTCAGTTATCAGATTGAATACGTTCATATAATCTACAAATTCATACACATATACTCATCAAATAGATATTAATATCAAATTGATAATTTATTTTAAATCAGCGTGTTTGTATAGAGATGGTAATGAATGTTGAAGTGGCAAGGCATGTATGTGGGGATCGTCATGCGTGGCGCTATGTTCCCTCCGCCCATCCCATTAACAAACTAGGATATAGATATATATATGTGTATAAATAATTCTCATAATTAATTGTACTTGTGTGGGGTGGGGTAGGTTTGAGTCCGGAAGGGCTGGGAATTTACCTCTGGTTAACACGATACCGCCCTTACAGTAATAGCTATGCGGTCGCGTTTCGTGTTGTTTGTGAGGATCCGGTGGCATATAGAGGGGACGAGAGAAAGGAAAGCAACATATTGGCATATAAAGATATTAACTGACTTCGGTGATCATGAAATGATTACTCGTTTTATCGTTTCTCCCTCGTTGAAAAAAGTCTGTTGCAGTTTTGCATTAGCTGCGAGTACACCGCGCACGTCCAGGTGTTGTTATACGTTGATACTACGATGACCTACTGAGAAGCCCTTTCTCTCATCGCAGTGACATCAAATATATGTCATTTTATAGTACATACGGGCAAACGAGCAGTGGGTATAATTGTTATAATATGTGAACTTTCTACCCGTCTCAACTCAAATAGGGCACCGGAAACTAACGAACATTAAGAAAAACGACAGTGTATCTGTGTAAGTATAAAGCGGTATCTAGTGAGCGTGAGTTACCTCCCCGATTGTTTAATTTGGCTACATTGAATCAAAGCTCTCCCTTTTACGAAACTTAACCTTACCTTCACACTCGACTTCGTGCACGATAAGTAGAAAACCAGTTTCTGATATTTCAGATCATACTATCTTCACCTATAGTAAATTTCGTGGAAATTTGTTTGGTCGTTTTTATATGATTGGGCACAACAGAAAAGGAAAACGTGGTCGTGGTACGAAAGGCAAATCGCAAAATCTATGAATGGTAATGTTTCTAGACGTACGATTACTAAATTCAAGAGAGTTGGCGAGTAATAAGTAGAAAAATAAATAGAATATAAGATTGAAGAATATATTCTATCAACGAATTCCAATAAATTTGGAATATAGCAAATGACCCCAGCTTTTTCCCATCCCTACCGAAATAAAGGATTTTTTCCTTTCGTACGTACGTTTAAAATTTCTACTTTTATAAAAATATTTCACCATTTTAAAATCAATTAATCTCTGAGTAACTCGGGCTATATTCTATCAGTTTAAAAAGACATATAGTCGATCTAAATACGTGAAGTCGATATTTAGACGTTAGTGTTATAAAGATTGTTAAAAAATATAAATACCTGTACGCATAAATATCCTGTAAACTTGTCCAATAATGGGCAAGGGTATACAGGGGTACATGATCTCTTTCAGCGAGCGGCATATTTTGACCATATGCCAGGTGCGAAGTGAAAACCACACCACGAACAGAACGGCACAAACGAACAGGAGCATGGCTTTTAAATACTTGATTTAGTCTGCAAATAGATTTCATGTTGGAGATATGACTTTTTTTTAATTCAATTTTCCACACTTTAATTCACCGTCACTGACATCAAAGATTTTATGAGATTGTGGTTATCATTCACAAATTAATTTATCCACCATTTGGTGATCAATTGTTGGCACACTTACGTTTATTCATACACACACACTTTTGTACAATCTTTATTTTGTTTAAAGAAAGCTTTAAAAAATACAAATTAAGTAATATAGTTTTTTTAGTAGGTCATGTTTTTTTTTATAGTATATATAGCAGACCAGCAACCGAGCCTTGAGACTATTACCGACGCCCATAGACATACACCTTATTGTTATTATGCAGATGCGTTGTCCACCTTTCCTCGTCCCCAACAGTGAGCCACCGGTCATTCAAATTACACGGGACGTGACAACATAGCTGTCACTCTGCGTATGTGAGTGAGGGATAAGTCCCTGGTTGTGCCGACCTTGGCTGCAATGGAAAATTGTGTCCATTTTGTATATAGACTTAACATTCCTAAGTGGCGCATTTCTATGTGTGGTTGCAACTTAAAATGTTTTATATGTCCAAGGAGATGTTTCATTGAGCATACCCTTAAATTACCTACTTTCTGCACAAGTTTTAATATTGAACTTGATTATATTAATTTTTATATTTAATTCTCTGTTTACACATATGTAAATATGCAATGGATGGAGCCCAAATATGGTCTATGAGCTTCATTAGACTTTTTCTCGTATAAAATTATATATCACGAATAAAATTATCTAGATCTCATATAGATTTTTTATAGATTAGGGGGGCAAACGAGCAATCGGAGCACTTTTACGACTGCCAACGCCCGTGAACTTATCTTATTATTATTATCATTACTATGCCGATGCGTTGCCCTCCTTCTCTCCCCTCCCCCCTCTTAATGGAACACCGGCATATCACAAACTACCGGCATAACACAACAAACATGTCACTTTACGGCGGTATCGTGTGAGCGAGAGGTACCTCCCCGGTCGTGCCGGCCCAATTCCGTTACATAGGATGATATAATGTCATGCTCTATGCATGGCATGACCTACTACTATGCAGCGTGACACTAGCCCTTCCTAAATTATATAATAATAATATGTGTTAAATTACTTTCCTTCTTTCTTCCAGTGGGCCATTTTAGAATAATAATTTATACCAATCTGTATATATTATGTCTACAACTGGAAGGTTACGTTGCGGTACCTCATACAACGATTCCTAGATTTCACACCTTCGCGTCGGTTCTCTAACAGGGCGGAGGGAACCAAGTGACACACATCATAGTCCTTCATTTAATTTCTTGTGTAATCAAATTATTTTTTGTCATGTATATAATTTAATGCTACATTATGTTTATTTTAATTTTACTCTATGTCTAATGTCTATTGCTATTTAATGTTAAAGTTTGTTTACTTTTATTCTGTTTTTGGCTGTTTCGAATTGGTTGTACATTAATGTTCATTGCCGGCTAAGTACACGTAACTTATGTTATAATTTTATTTTAAATAACAATTGTGTAACCTAACATTAGCTGACTATAATGAACATTGTGTATAATAAGACAAGTAAATATTATAAGTGTCGATCACAGTAACACTTTTCAGTTCTTTAAAATGTCCGCCAAACTTAAACGTTTTGTGCCCAATGTCCATTATAGACTACACAGATCTTTAACTTTGATTGGATGCTTCTTCTTAACTTCTTTAAAGTGCTTCATCATCATCAATTATCAGCTGGACGACGTCCACCGCCGGAAGTCGGCATCTTAATACTTTATAGAAGCACTTAATATTAATAAATTATTTACTTTTAATTGATTATTTACTCTGAGATTTTATAGGCACCTCATGTATATATAAAAAATATGGCTTTTTATTGTACTTGTAACATACCTCTTATCAATCTGTTTTTATACACAATTTCAATCTCCACAACACAACAGTGGAATGAAATAGCAAATACGAGTAGCGCGCTTGTTCATTCATGTACACCACCGCAACACACAACATCAAATAAAAGGTTACTTTGTTTGCTATCTGGTATTTAATACTGAAGAGCCAAAACATGTAACATTAACATATTTTTACCTTTTATACAAATATAAAAGAAATCAGAGGCAGATATTTCATTATTAGGAATCAGTTGTAAAATATTAAGAAATTAAAAGACAATGGAATGATTTCATTTTCTTTTAATTGGAACATCATTAGATAAAAATTTTACATGGACGAAACTATTAAGAGGTAATGCATGTTGCGTTTCAGCTAGATAAAGCCAGCGTAACCTAGGAGGTGAGGAGGTAACTCATGATATCGCCGTAAAGTGATAGCCACGTGGTTGTTTTACGTGCGGTTTGCGAGTAAACGGTGGCCCTTTGAGAGTGTTGATTCAAGGAGGAGTATGCATCTGGGTATGTCGTCGGTAGTCACCAAATCGCTTCGATCATTCGTTTTTTTTAAATTAAATATGAAGTTAATAATGACCCAAGTTTACGCGGTTGTCTACTCGTTACAATCGTTACAATAAATCTACTTTTACTTTATTATATCGCTGTTGATTTACTAATTTAATGAGCAAGACGTTTCTGAAGCCTAACAACAACCATGAGATCTAATTTAATCTCTCCAAAAAGACAAAGAGAGCTATCATATTCCAATCATATTAGTAATATTGACACGTATGTTCCCCGTGAAACCAAAAAAAGTATGATACATAAGAGCTTCATAATGTCAAATTGCCTACCAGGCATGTCGCTGTCGTACCCCCAGCCAATGTGACGGTAGTGTATAAGTACTAAATCAGGTAAATATTTAGCCAGTTATGATCCTATCCGTGAGCCGAACGTTCACGTCGGCGCCGACGCCATTTTAGGTACCGCGTGCGAGCTGCCCCAGATGTCAGAGTCGAGGTCGGAGGGACCTCACGCTCTCTTCTGGCCATGATAATAATTATTAAATTAGCTGTAACAAACTAACTTGAGAAGTGTATAATTATGCCTTTAAATAATTTTCTTCAAAAAGTGTCTTATCAAGTGACTGTCAACATGGGTTTCAAAAAGATAAAAGCACAAAAACTTTTCTGTTACGGTTTACAGATGAAATTGATCCAAATGAAAGTGAAAAAACGTTGTAGTAGCAGTGCTACTTGATTATATAAAGCATTCGATACCCTTTAAACTGAGACCCTACTAAAGGCAATGGAGGAGTGTGGAGTGAGAGAGCCGCTGAATAAATGGTTCAGCGACTATCTCACATCGTGCTCCTGCCGAGTAAAATTTGACGAGGAGATCAGCGATGCAGGGGAAGTGCGGTACGGGGTGCCGCAGGGAACAGGATACGGACCTTTCTATTACTTGATGCACGTGAACAGTCTGTGCAGCGTAAAACGCCACTACTGTTGTGCGGTGCGTGCTGGTACCCACCCTGTCAAAACCTGCCGTCTACTTCAGCGGGATGTAGACGCTGTAGTTAGGTGGTCTCATGATATTGGTATTGTTTACAATACAGATAAAACTAATATGATAATAATACACTCACCATACATAAACCAATCCTTATCAAATACCCAAATTTACACCCATAGATTGTATGTACAATAATAACGCAGGCTGTCTTTGTAAACCAATAGAACAAGTAAACGTCACTTATCTCGGCCTGTAAACAGATGCAAGTTTTTCATGGTCCTCTCACAAAGATTATGTTTGTAATAAATTAAGAATATTATCAGGAAAGTTTTACCATCTCAGTTTTAAAGTCTCTCCTTGTATATTAAAGTGTCTGTATATGTCCTTAGTTGATTATATCTTGAGCCACAACCTTGAATGTTATGGTCTGACATTTAAAAATGATATTGATAAATTAGAGGCACATCAAATTAGATTTTTTAAATTACTAGTTAATAAAAAAAACAATAGATAGCTGCAAAGGAAAATGTTATAAGTTATTTAAAATATGTAAAATCCTAACCGTTAGCTTAAAACATAAATATTTAATACTAGCTCATAACGATGATAGTAGTCAGGGGAGTGGCTCTAGGGTATTTAATAAATACTCTACCAGATTGATGATGGCAGGTAAATATGAAGTACCTAGAGTGAGTAATTACTACGGTGACAGAAGACACATGACAATAAAGTAAACTTAAAAAATATCAATTAAATAGCTTAAGCTAATTTAGCTATTCTTGCATACTACATATATGTAATACTGTATTATAACTTGAGAGTGAGAATCTCACAGCCAAACTGCGTAAGCAGTTTTGTCAGACTATGTATTAGTTTTGTTAAATACTGAATAAACGAATAAAAAAGACACTCTCATGTCGGGATGCATCTCTCCCACATGCGGGTGAGAGGAGAGTCGGTCACATTTAGGACCCCAAACATAGTCACGTCGCCAGGCGTGCACTTCCCAATCTTCGCTCCCATAGCATAAGTTCAGGTCAACAAAAAAAAGCATGTGTTGATTGTGCCAAGGACTTTTTTTAATTATTGCTACCTCGTGGTCTAGTCCTTTTTTGAGGTCCTGGTCTAGTGGTTCAGCCACGGATTTTGAGGTTTGGGGTCGAACCAAAAACCAATTTCCAATGTCTAAAAACAGGCCAGTCATGAAGCTACGATGTCAATCCTTTCTGCCGGAAGTCCCGGTACTAGACAATATACAAGTATTCTTCTGGAGCCAACCACCACACTTATCACCGCAACAAACTTCTCGATGACGTCTGGCTGTTTCGGGCTGAAACAGTGATTGCAATCTGGTCCGGCAGATCCGGTAATTTGACGGATCTGGTGGTTTGAATCTACCGAGTTCGTTGAGTTAGGTGTCGAATTTGGAAATATAGCTGAGCTAGTAAAATAAAGCGAAAAAAAAATATAAAAAAATGCGATATAACACGGTGCGCGACGTCACCAAATCTTTAGTGACTGAAATATGACAAAAAATTCAAACGAAAATAAAGATTCCGTTTATGACGCCCCGTCATTAAAGCCAATAGAAAAAGAATACACTAAAGGAGGAAATTGAAAATCAAATCCAACATAAAAAGGTAGGACTAAACACAAAAACTGATTACGAGGAAATACTTCAATAAGAAACGACTGCGAAAGAGAACAACTGTAATATTGAAACCAGCCGAAGGCTAACCGGTGTTGTTGTAGAAATTAGAAAGCTCAGAAGATATCAGGGTACAGTACAATCAATATTGTGTTCTCCTTCTGAATGTTTCGTCAAACAGTGAAGTATTATTAACTCGTACTATGTATTGCAACAATAAATGCGTTTTCTTTTGTTGCTTGCTAGAATTAAGAACGACAGAAGTTGATTTTATAAATACGACACAAAATTAATTCCTAGTTCCCTTAGAAACTTCGATCAGAACTGTCAGAGATAAATGTTAGGTTACAAAATAATCCAAAAAATATAGACAATTATGAGTAGATTTTATTTTTAATAAAAGTTCACTAAAATATTTTGAGAAAAAAAATAAGGTTTTGATCAACACATATACTTGTTATTATGAACAAACAATTTAATATAGTAAAACTCATTAACTAATTATATGAAAATACAATAAAAACGAAAAAAAAACAAATATGCAAATCGAATGATTAATTAATATGTTGTTATTGCTCATGTGTTTTCAAACAGGTACTCACAGCAATTAGTGAGACTAATAGCAATTAGTGACTTTATTATTTAGAATACTTTCATAATTAAATTTATTTTATATTTTTATTTTACACAGAAGGCACAAATTTAAATAAATAAATTGTTTTATTTATTTGAAATAAAATAAAGCCTATTTAATTTGCACAAATTTATATGTCTGTGCAAAAACTCACTAAAAACTGTCAGTTATCAAACTGTAGTTTCATACATTAGCCCGCATAAATCTCATAAGATGAGATTTTATATTATTGTTATAGCTTCACATTGGAATATACTTATAAAACTAATAAAAATAAGGGCTTTAAATTTTCGTTTAACATTTCCAGTGGCCCGCTGTGAAAACCTTTTCGAGTGCCCCTCTATAACTGCAGCCTACACTTGCCTGTATGAAAACCTTTCTGCATTAAAAAGATTTCATATATTTCGCAACGCACATTAAATATATAATTTAATTCAAGAATTTAAGAAGATTTTTTCAGTTTTATGCGAGTACTATCATTAAATATGACATAACAAAATAAATAAATATGAAAATCTTACGTCAGTCAAATTCTTTGTATGTGTCTCAGTTTGCGATAAGTATCAATCTTCGGGTCCGGTACTCTAAGGCTAAAAACGGGACCTACTATTACTAAGACTCTGATGTCCGTCAGTCCGTCCATCTATCACCTGGTTGTATCTAAAGAACAGTGGAAACTTTGTATTGTATTTTTACTTGTATAACTTCAGTTGTATATCAAAAAAAAAAAAAAAAAAAAAAACAAAAAAAATGGTAAATTGGTACTCTTTGTTTTTATTATTATTCAAATCCGAAAATTATATATCGGATTATATATAACATCTGTGGACTATCCACGTTATGTAGGCCTAGTCCTGCGGTAAGTACCATGTCAGGTCTTGTGTTACAGGCACAACACCGGAAATATATTTAAGATGTTTATTATAGAAATACATACAATACATATATGACATTACTCATTACAATTTAAACAATGATAGATTCTATTGATGTAAGCGACAGGTAGCTTTTTCGCTATCGTATTATTTTGATATTATTATTTACAGCCAAAAATTTGGCTAACAACCCGTCCCTATTGAACAAGTTATTGACAATAAGGAGATGGAATATGTTCTAAATGTTAACAATTTAGATTTAATCTCAGTAGTAATACAATAGAGGTCTCCTCTAGCTTCTTAGTATTAAAATCTATAAATTATAACAAATACTCAGAATAAAGGTGTAAAATTAGTGCTAATTATACCAACTTGGTGCATCAGAATTTTCGATGCCTAAGAGGGAAAGAGTTGGAAGTTGAGTTATTTTTAAATAGTTGCAATATAAGTATATTGTGTATAACCGAACATAAGTTAGACATTAATGAATATATATTTATCTCCAGTAATCATCCGGTTGGTAGTTCGTTCACCAGTGTCAATTTTGTACATGGAGGTTCGTTGATAATACTAAACAAACATTTAAAATCAAAATAACGTAAATACATTGTGAACCTGTCCGTTGAACCAACAATAGAGTTCGCTGCCACAGAATTTGCCAGTTACAGTGTAGAGACCTTCATTAAGTAGTTTTGACATATTTGAAAATATTAATTGGGAATGGAATGGGATTATATACATATGTCTATGAAGCCTGCTAGAGTTACGTCAACTAGTGCCACTTGTATTGACAACATTTTTACAAGTGTATTTCCAGTTAGTAAAAATATAAATAATAATTTAGATTCATGCCACAGTGGACAGTTGAGTTTCTAAATATAACGAATAATTTAACGAAACCTAAAATTACCCATGTACCAGTAACTTTAAGACGTTTGAACAGTATGGAGAGACACTGACTAAAAGTTTGTCAATTTAACCCAATAAATTCAAATGACATGTATAATCTATTTTTCTCATCATTCTCTACTACGTATTTATATCTAAAACGTTCTTAGTTAGTAATACATTAGTGTTTCATTACTGGACAATAGCAGGACTTTACAAAAATAGGCAAATATTATGTGAACTGTATGCAGAATGACAATATAACACCAGTGACAAATTCAGATAATATGTCAAAGAGTTTTTCAAAATGTTTAAAGGAGATTATAAAATACCCAAGCCACAATATATCAGTTCAAAAATTAAAAATAGCAATAATATTATCATCTTGATAACTAACTTGGACATTTATAAAAGAGGAAATAGGAATAGTCAAACAGCAGCAGAAAGTTCTTAAACTAAGGATAGGATACACAACAATAACATCAGTTTAAAAACGGCTACTGCTTATGAAAAATATTTCACTGACACTTCTACTTCCACTACAAAGTCTTTGAACTCCTCAACTGCGACCTCCATTTCTCAATGTATCTGAATGTGTAATGACCTTTAAGTTCAATCATATTAATGCATCTGACATTGTTAAAACCTTTAAATCTATTAACTAAATAAATCAAATGACCTGAGGTGTGTTTCTAGTACCATTGTTAAATCATTAATAGATTTAATGGCATCAGACTTAGCATTGAAATTTAATAATTGTATAGATCGTGGTGTGTTAGGAAACACACCTAATGATTCCGAACTTCAACATGTCAAGCAAGTTCTGCGAGACAACAAGCTTCGAGTTCCCCGTCTGCTCCACATAGGCCTAGTGAAACCAGCCACCGTGGAGCGCTTAATCGCAGTAGTACCATATTTGAAAGAGGTGAGTGATAAAATTTGCTATATTATCAAGCGAGCTGGAATAAAAACTTGTTTTAAGCCGCCATAGAAGGTGTAGCAATTATGTCTTTGCTACTTTATTTTTTATAGAAGAGTGTTTCTGTCACCTTTGACTGTAAGTCTAAAGGTGTGCTCTGTGTTGAAAAAGTGTTAGTCTTTTTCCTTTTCGCGTTATTGAGGTCGGACATATTTGGGATGGTTGACGCTATCTACCATCTCCAAATGATAATTAAATAGTTTTGCAGCCTATATATCCGTGAAAGATATGCCACGAACAATTATTTATGTTTCATATAAACGGAGCTCTACTCTTTTTCGTTTTTGAGTTGGATTTAATATGAAGATATAATGTCACTTTAATATTCAAATATTGACTTTACGGATTGAATAACAGTCTTATCTTTAGTGGATTGTATTATAATTAAATATATAAAGAACATTCATCCGTGTTGCAGCAGGCAGTCTCGGACAACTACGAAGATAATAATACTTCGTTCCCTAGCTTTTTACTAACCATTATCAAAAACGGGATTGATTCCATTGTATGTTTCTTGTATTATTTTAAGACTGTTCTTGATTGTGAATATGAAGAGGCCATCATTAAATGAATATATTTAGAAGTCTGACTTAATCTGTACAGTACCTTTACCCCCTATTCTTAGTGACTCCTTTTATAGAATGAAATTGTCACAAAGGTTAATCAGTTCTTACCATCAGTGAAATGCCAGAACATTCTGTGAGATGCAAGAGTGTTCAAGCTTGATTGTGACTGTGGGCTCTCTTATCTAGGACAAACTAAAAGATCTATTAAAACTCGAATTCAATAACATATAGCGGATATATAAAATTATAACATCAGGACATCTGTCATCTCAGTTCCCTCTTAACCATGTTTGCTGTAAAGCTTTTTTTATTATTATTATTCTATATTGTGCACAATATATAAAAGAAACACATGCAACCGATATATAAAGTACATTACAATATAAAATATAAATGCACACAAAGGCGGCCTTATTACTTTAAAGCAATTTTTTCCAGACAACCCAACAAAAGAAATTACATAAAGTAATTGTAGGTAATGCACAATCAAATACCCAAAAAATGTATTTTT
>JAFELO010000015.1:613241-727204 GCA_017140195.1 Eumaeus atala | reverse complement strand
ATGTATTATACATATGTATTACATATTACAACTTAATTTGTATATTAAAACTGCCACTGTGCGCCTCTCCCCTTCCAACTTCCAACAAGATTACACAGAATATTGGTGTTGATATATATCCACGTGGTATATTCAGCCTAGTGACACTCATATTCAATTTTTTCTGTCGCCTTCTTCTTTTACTTTGCTTTTTTTTGTACATTATATCTTGTGGAATCTTAGTTAAATATGTTTAAATCCTATTAAGTTAACTCAACATTACTTTGTGTACAGCGAACTACATTAAGTCTATTGTTCAACATCATTGATGTTGTATATTTTTTTTATTTGCACTGAATAAAGCTATTCTGTATCTCTATCTGAATCTCTGTTAGAACGGGTGCTCTTCAGTCCACCCTCGTACCTTTTTTCCATAGCCAAAACGGAACCCTAATAGTTCCATTATGTCTGTCTGCCCTTCCGTCAATCCATCCGTCTGTCCGTCCGTATGTAATAGACGTTTTACTCGGAGGTTCTCACTACTGCATATTTGATATTTGGATGGTACTTTTATTGTATAAACCGTCGTAAAAATGTCGTAAGAAGATTTTGATAATTAAAATTATTAAGGGTAAGTACTCTCCATGTAGTTAACTGAGGGATGAAATTTCCTTTTCGAGAGGACTTAGTTGTGTGGGATGTCATTGGATAGGTATTTCTAAGAGATGTGGGATGTTACTAAGATTTTTTTTGTTTTTGCTACTTATTTGTGAGATATTCGTTTTTGAAGTAGTTTAAAGTGTGCACCCTGGTTCTTGAGGTACCGAGATGAAAATTGTAAATTTTAAAGAAAATATTGGGTTTATACAACAAAAACTTCAAATGAAATTTGGTTTGAACAATGTCAATTAGGTATTTTAAGAGAAATGGGATTTTTTGTTTGTTGCTGGGACCCTTCATGGCCAATCCTCCATTTGAAATAGAATATCTTGAAAAATAATTAAGATGTAGATTGCGTCGAATAGTATAAATATAAATTAAACATAGAATTAGATAAACATTTTGTCCTGTTTAATATTCATTAGCATGATGTAAGCATAACCATAACATACAAAAAATGTACAAACACTTGTTTTAATAACAATTTTATTCCCTGATAAACATTGTTTTTATAGTAATAGGGGCAAGCGAGCATTCGGACGTTTCTAACAAATGGAAACGCCCAAGAACATCCGCATAGTTACTATGCCGATGCACTCCCCTCCTTCACGTGTCCCCGTAATGGGCGATGGGGAAATGACACACTGTACGATATGCGACGATTCATCACTGTCAATCACATGAAATAGCCGTAAAGTGACCGCTATGCTGCCGCGATTTGTGCGGTTTGTGAGTAGCCGGTGGCATACAGGAGGGGAGGAGGAAAGGAGGGCAATGCATCTTTTTTTTTTCTTTGTTCACGCGGGGAAACGCATACGCGCCCTCGCTGGCACTGGGTAGGGTCCAATGGTGAGTGGGGCTCGCGGCACATTATAATGCCGAATACCCATAAAAACCGCCGCGAGTTTAATCTCCGCCGCCTATGATGGCCCCTGAATAACAAATCATCAATACACCTCGAAAGCTGAAGAGTCCCTGTAGGGACCGATGCCACCTCCACAGATGGGGGTTGTCCCGCACCACAGGACAACCCCACCGGCTTTGGGTCAGTGGAATGGGGTGAGCTTCCCCCTTACCTGAAGACAAAAAGTCTTCGTTGTCAGTCGAACTGTTGAGGCTGGACTAGCGCCGCCAACCAGAATTAGGTCCCTCCGAAAAAGAAAAAAGAAAAAAAAGTGAGCTTCCCATCCTTGCGCCGTGCGCCGTGCGCAATAGCGCCGCCTCCCTTTCTCTTTTGTCCCCTCTTTTTATAAAAGGGGTACAAAGAGCCGCCACCTCTTTGGTTCAATTGGCTGTCTGGATTCGCCCCAGGCTACTGAACTCGACCGCCACGACAAGGCTTGAACTGTGGTGGGGTGTCCTATAGATAATCAACTAACGCGGTCTTATAAATTAAAAACTAAGTTAACTTCGTTAAACAAATACAATTGAATCCTTAAATTCTGAATACTTAGATACCTTGTTTTAAGTCTCTTAAAATAGGCCAAAGTATATTATGCTTAAATATTTTAAGGCACAGAAATCCGACGGTCGGCATTAAGAATCGACTCTATACCGCTAAAGGATCCACCTATTAACAATTCAGCGATTTTAAATAGCATCGAAAACGTGCCAACTTGGCCGTACTGTGAGAGACTGCGAGATGCCATATTATATTAATGTTATGCCTTTATTCTGTGTGCATGTTACGATTCTGATATAAGAATATAATAGAGAAAAATATTTAAGTACTTAACTAATTAACAGTAGACAATTTTAAAATTGCTGGAGTGAAAAAATATATATTGTCATTGATTAAATTAATTCAGGTCTAAACAAATGAATAACACAGCACACGTGTTACCACTCTTTCTATTTCACTTAAATTTGAGAGAAATAGATAGGGGCTGGGGCTGGCCACCGTAATTTAAAATGTTCGTGAGTACTAATGAAATCAAATTTAATTTACTAATGAAATAAAATTTAAATAAACATAAACTTGCCTTAAACTTCAAACTTATTATTAACTTTCCTCCGTTTTTAGCACCGAATATTGATAATCACAACTATTTTCAAAAATCTAGAAGCTGTACCCAAGTTTACTTATAGTATTTAAAATTATTTTCAGAACCAACACATCGTATTTTTCATGTACTTGGCGCTTTTCTCCAACTCGTACTCGTCATTTTTCGTATCTATACCACTTATATTTTGTGTATTGCTTTAAGATCGTTTCCATCTAACGTAATAAGCATTCACGTCTTACGTATGAAGGTACAAGACGTGCTTGAGTATGTTAGCCATAAATTTAAAAATGTATGTAACAGCATAACGTTATGTGTGATACTTTATTGCACTCGATTTTATACACACGCACGTTAACTATGGACACATTACTGTATGTGTCCTCTCTGGCACACAACTAGAGTTTACTCCTTAAGAACTAATATAATGTATACGTGAAAGATGCGTTAGAGATGTTAGCATGGAAAGCGCTACGCCCTGCGGTTTCACCGGCGTAAAATTTCATATTAAAAACTTTGGAAATGGATTTGCCGTTACGAACGCCGGGTTGGATCCAACAAAACGTGCCATTAACATTTTTGATATTCAGACGAGAATAACAGTCCGAAGTCAGGAAGTTATACCCCGTGCCACTGGGAGCACGTAAAGACGTCGGTCCGGAGCCTGATTTCCCGACAGGAATACTGACGGAATAAGGGACAGAGGCAGCAGAGTGCACTTGTGTATGCGTAATGGCTTGTGCTTGTGTAGATTTTTCTTTAATGGCCTTTTGGTGACTACCGACGCCCAAAAATGTTCACATGATTGTTAAGCAGATGTGTTGCCCTCCTATCATCCCACCCCCCACCCCAATGGGACACCGGCTATTCACAAACCGCACGAAACGTGACAGCGACGCTGTGAACTTACGCCGGTATGACGTGGCTTGGGCTACATAGTGGGACAATTTCTCCCCTCTGTTTTACTTGTGTGCAATTTACATATTTGACACTAGGATACTGTTTAAAAAAAGGTTTTAAATATAACCACCATTCCAATATGACCTATTTTTACGTAAGCGACATATTTTATTAAGAACTGGCTGGTGCCTTCGGCCTGGTTCGCGTACTAGGTGTACATTGAAGAAAGTGATTAGAAAATTTCTTTCCCTGAAGGTTCTACATCAGAAGTTCAAGTTATCAATAAAATTACACCCCATATGTTGCTTAGGCTTTTTAGCCACACAAAAAAAAATATCCATTCAAATCCGGATAATAATAGCGTGTATAAACAGGCAAACATACAAACACATATATTTTTTGTGTACTGATAATTCGAGATTTATTGTACCTTTTTATTGTAGCTATTAGTAAAAAGATTATACGAACCCCGGCACATGAAAATTAAATAGAAAATTGTATTTTATTACGTAACGTAAATCATTCATACAATTAACAATAAAAAGAATATAAAAATATATTTTTGCTTTGGAACACATTTCTAGCAACATCTTTACGATTTGAAAAGTGATTATAATTTCTTATTGTAATATACTTCAAATCGGGTCAAAATCGTCCATGTTCCAACACAGAGATCACGGGTCTCCATATGAGACCGTAAATATAAGATTATCATTTTTATTGTATCATTAAAATGATTCTCTGAATATTTTATCATGATAATGATCACATTGTAACAATTATAATGATATAGCACACAAAAAATACGTCTTCATGATGTAATTTATAACTAAAAATACTTTGTAATTTCTTATTGTAAGTACTAATAACGGGTGATGTTGTATGTAAACACGAGAACTGTGAAAATTGATGAAGTTCAATTCCGGCTTCATGCTTTTATAAATAAATGGTTCTTCAGTGGTCATTTGTGTTTGACTTATTTAATGTTAATGAGCTCTGCGTTGAAGGACAACTAATAATTGTGTTCCGTGTTTGAAAGGAAAATTGAGACCTTGTCGGATCACTTTGTCTGTTTATCTATCATTCTATATGTCTATGTGAAATGAATATGTGTCTATCACAAATGAAAAGATAAATCTAAAATTATTGATTCAATGAAAAATTCTTAATTATATGCCAACGATACACAATTTACGAAGAGTATTTTTAAAAAACATTAAGCATATCGGTATACGGACTAGTTGTTTTCTCTTTATGTCATGTTTCGTTAATGTATTTCAAATATAATAATATAATATCTGTGGACTCATACACCACGTTAGCCTAGTTCTGTGGTTACTACTGTATGGACCTGTGTTACAGGTACTAAATAACGGAAATGTATTTAATATTGCCATAAACTTGAGAAATTTTATATATTTAAGATGTTTATTATAGAAACACATATATAGATATCCATGACCTAGGATTCGAAATCGCGACCTCTGGTGTAACACACGGGCTAACCACTACGTCACAATGATAATATTCTGTGTGTGCGTAAGAATATTAGTGATTTCAATATACTTATTTATTATATTTAATAAACTAGATATACTTGTTCATAGGCTTAGCATAGTAAATAATTCCTTCCGGATGCAACGTGTATACGTATACGCCTCTGTCATATCCAGGAAATCATCCAAAAAATATCAAATAATCAATATGTAGTGGTTGGGGATATTATAATTGTAATAGACTTTATGACAGATACCGTACCTTGGGAGTAAGGCGCTCTTTGTAGGAAAAAACTGTTCAATTTTTATAGTGAGTCATTAAATTATTAATAAATAAATAAATAAAACTTTATTGCACATACCAAAAACATGGAACATAAAATATATAAAAACACGTACAATTTGGCGGCCTTATAGCTTTACATCGACATCTTCCAGGCAACCAAACCAGATGGTTTCTCCACGCAATACTACCACAATATAGATATACTGTAGAAGTATTGCATAGAGAGAACGGGAGGTGCAAAGTAAACAGAAACTAGTTGTGCCTTAAAAATAGTACAAAACGGAGAAAGCGTAATGCGTTTTATACAATGGACAAATGAAGATAAATTCAAAAAAGAAGAAGAACACGAGAAGGAAATATAAAAAAATATCTATAAAACACAATTATTGCCATTTGACGATTGGCGTGATCTTTTTGGACTAAAATAATAATGCTGATTGAAATTTACAATTGCAAGTAGTGCTTCTTGACAAGTCTTTTAAATATGTTGTTAACATTTCGGGCTTGTCTTATTTCATCAGGTAAAGTATTCCAGAGTCTTGTTGCCGTGACTTTGATTGAATGATGGTAATATTTTGTTATTTGAGTAGGCACATCTAATTAATTAATGAAGGGTGTGGTTTTTGGTCCTTCTGTAAAGGAAAATGTCTCTTTCAGGTATGATGATGTGTTCGTGGATCGTATAGTATATTAAAATTCCCGCTACCGTCAGCCGAAGCACGTACTGCACGACGCCGAAGACGCCATAGCCATAGCAGTCGCTAAGTCCGCTCCGACACGCATCCGCAGTAAAATGCCAATAGGGCCAACTTACGGATAGCTGTTTTTAGTCTGTAGTAGGAATCGCTTCACGACATGAGCCCGACACACACTTCAGGCCCCCTTGGGTCGGCTGGATGGTGCGTAAATGCATGTTTGCTGCTAGAACCAATGCCACACACACCGCTCGTACCGGTCGAGCGATGAAACCTTACATTTAGTGACAGAGTTATAAAACATATGACTGACAGAGTATCAAACTCATTCACCGCTCACGGAAACGAGTCCAGGTTCGAATCCATAAGTTGAGAGCTTAGATTTGTAGAAATAAAATAACGCGACTGCAGAGAGCTCTAATAATAATAAATAAATCAAGAACACGGCCCTTGTCGATTTGTAGCGAAATTCAACCTTCCTGCCAGAGGGGGGGAGGTGAGGAGGCCGGCCTCCTCAGATAAGCCAAACATTAAAAGAGCTCAATTATCCTTATCCAAGCCACCAACTTAAACGGTATCGTGCGCGCGCCGTCCAACTAGAGTGGGGAGGGACCGTTTCCCCCTTTTCGGTGCCAATAATAATGACCATAGGGTAACGCCCACAATACAATTAAGGTTTGCCTCTTTCACCATCTGCGGGAAAAGAGGGGGGGTCTGTCCCCCTATCGTTTCCCTAAGCCTGAAGACACAAAATTCTTTCGTAGTCATTTGACATTGTTGACCTGATGCCACCATGACAAATTATTGCCAATATATTTTATACACACACTGTCTTATACAGTAGGAGGAATTACATTTAATTTGATTATATCTAAAAGATCTGGGCTACCAATAGTGATAATCTGAGTATTTGTTGGGTTAAGTTTTAAGCCATGCTCTCGAGTCCAAATTGAGTTCCTCTCAACATTTTCACCCAACCCGCCAAAAGACGTATATTTAAAAAAAATAATTGAGAACTTCAATTGGTACTTAGTTTCATGCAAATTAAGATAGAAAAAACTTTCCCTCGCTCCTGCCTTCTGTTGGTATTGAACCTTTTTCTTTCGGCTTTTCATTAAACAATTGATCAGTTAATTCTTACAATTCCAGCCCCCATCGACGGAGGCATAAATGATTTGTATGTGTTGCTCCCTATTCCTCCTCCCTATCAATGGGCCACCGAATACAAATAGCAGAGACAGGTACTAAGCATAATAAATCTATTTAAAATATTAAAATTTTCAAACATTTTTGATTTTTGGCACGGAAATACATATAATAAACGTTATGCAAACATGCACGAACGGCATTTGAGGTCGTGATCGCTTTTCCGCGTACCCGCCGCCGAACCGTACCCGAATTGAGCAAGCTGCTCGTCTAAAATCTTTAGGTATTAAAAAAAGTCACACTGAAGATTATTATCTATATTATTATTGAACATAACTCAAAAAGAAGGAATAATTAAAATTTCACGTTCATATTATTATATTTATTTATTATTTATAATTAACACATGTTATTTGTGTATTAAAATCTATAAATCGTTGTTTTAAAAATGCATGATGTAAAAAGAAATATTTAATGCACATAAAAGGGTACTTCACATGATTTTGCCGATAAGAAAAGTCCTCAAAACATTTCAATATAATATAATTACTAGCAGCACAATGCGGTTTCAGCCGCGTAATACCAGTACCGTTGGTATTAACATCATATCATGTGTTATACCTTCCCCACGAACGCGGCTATCAAGAACAAAAAGTTCTTTTTTTTTTTTTTTAATTTGACCAGCACAACTGCGGAGGTGCATCTCGCTCAAATAATACGAGTACCACCTTAAAGTGACATCTCCAGTGTCGCGTTTCATGCCGTTTGCGAGTTCCCGGGGGCCCATTGCCGGAGGGGGGGGGCAGAGGGAGGGCAACGCATCGGCATAGTAATTATGTGGATGTTCATGTGCGTCGGTAGTCGTATAAAGGCTCCGATTGCTATATTCTATGGAAAAAAATGGTGTTGGTTTGTTGATAAATTAAAAAAAGTACGATTATAAATATAAGCTTTTAGTCATCCAGTAGTCGTAAAATCTCTAAATAGACATCAGTTTGAGTATATATTATATTATCACGTTTCCACACACGAACAAGCACTTGAAAACAATCGGCGATGCCGACTTGCCTGAATGACATACTCAATACATCAAGGTATACCAAGATTCTTCACCCCAGTGCCCTGACGTTATATGGCAACAAAAATAACACGTCTTTACGACAGTGTCCTGGCGTTATGTAACAACAGCAACAACACATCTTCACGCTAGTGCCCCAAAGTGTATGTAACAACAGCAACAACACATCTTCACGCCAGTGCCCCGACGTGAATATAACAACAGCAACAACACATCTTCACGCCAGTGCCCCGACGTGCATATAGCAACAGCAATAACACTTCACGACAGTGTCCTGACATTATATAACAACAGCAACAACACATCTTCTTGCCAGTACCCTGATGGCATATAACAACAGCGACAACACACCTTCACGCCAGTGCCCCGACGTGTATATAACAACAGCAACGACACGTCCTCACGGCAGAGCCCTGGCGTTATATAACAACAGCAACAACACATCTTCGCGCTGGACTTCTGACGTTAGAAAGCAACAAGAACACATCTTCATGCCAGTTCTCTGGTGTTTGTTATAAAACAGTAACGACACATCTTCAGGCTGGTGTCCTGATGTTATACAGAAACGGCAACAACACATCTTCACGCCAGTGCCCCGACGTGTATATAACAACAGCAACAACACACCTTCACGCCAGTGCCCCGACGTGCATATAACAACAGCAACAACACACCTTCAAGACAGTGTCCTAACGTTATATAACAGCAGCAACGACACATCTTCATGCCAGTGCCCTGGCGGCATATAACAACAGCGACAACACATCTACACGCCAGTGCCACGACGTGTATATAACAACAGCAATGACACGTCTTCCCGGCAGAGCCCTGGCATTATATAACAACAGTAACAACACATCTTCACGCTGGTTTTTTGACGTTAGAAAACTACAAGAACACATCTTCATGCCAGTTCTCTGGTGTTATATAACAACAGTAACAACCCATCTTCAGCTGGTGTCCTGATGTTATACAACAACAACACATCTTCATGCCAGTTCCCTGACGCTATATAAAAAATCAACATACCTACAAAAAAAAAACAACACGCTGGTTGACGTTATACTTATAACAATAAAAACGCCATTTACGCCAGTTCCCTCACGTTATGTACATTGCAGCCGAATTGAATCGAAGCGACCGGAGAAGTGTGGTACGCTCCCTTAATACGATATCACCTTGAAAGTAATAGTTATGTACGGATGATTGTTCATTTTCCAGTTTATGCTGTAAAAATAGACACCATTCAGGTGCGGGGGATATAAAATAAACAAAGCCGTCACAAAAACAATTTATATACAAGCGAATTTCCCGCGCCTTATAAAAACAATAAACGCGAACAACTATTAATCATTCCGCGCACACGCGTCACAAAAACCGGTCAGCCGCAATCCGATTGTCTTGTAAGTCACGGCCCTCGCTGAAGATTGGAAAAGATTTCTCCGTCATACGTACATCTATATTTAATCACACCCAATATTATTAGTATTCGAACCAACAATGCAATATATGGTCGGAATCTGTACAATCAGAAGGAAAACTAACTTGGCCAATATTAGTTCGGTTTCTTATTCTGGTCACCTTTTCTGGTACAAAATTTGATTGGTTTATTTGAGTATTTTTTACGCGACTGCGCTAGAAGGGTGGAATATTTTTCATCATCAATCAGTCGTGATACTCACGGTCATGCTCGTCCCCGCTCATGGTCCTCCCAGGTTAAGGTCCTCCCAAAGCTAGATACCTTA
The DNA here is from genome assembly GCA_017140195.1 of Eumaeus atala. Lineage (NCBI taxonomy): Eukaryota > Metazoa > Arthropoda > Insecta > Lepidoptera > Lycaenidae > Eumaeus > Eumaeus atala. Next base: position 717,216 of record JAFELO010000015.1, on the reverse strand, counting down.
TATTATATTTGTACTGGGTAGGTGCTTTAATTATGGATATTCTGTTACTTAGGCCGACGGCACGGATTAACCATCGAGATATAACAGCGTAAAGTAACCACTTCGCCGTCGCGATTCATGCTGTTTGTGAGAGGCCGGTGGCCCATCGAGTTTGGGGAGGATTACAAGAGAGCAACGCATCTGCGTAACAATCATGCGAATTTCCATGGGCTTCGGTAGTCATCCTCCGATTGCTCGTTTACCCTTTTATGCTATAAAAAAAATTTGCTCAAACATATTTAACTTCAGATGGTGGTGAGCAATATTTTAGAGCTTAACGTCTTGCATTTAATGAGAGGTGAAATTTTTACACAAGCGACCTATATATTGAGAACAATCGTGATTTAACCAAGAAATTTCTTGTAATGTAAATCCATTATTAATTAGAAAAAATATCAAATTAAACAGTTTCAACTTGAACTTGATTATCAATGTATGTTTATAATATGCAGCTAAATATAAAATAATAAATAAAAATCAATGAATATTTAGTATTTCATAAATGTTGGGATAGTCTTCCACATACGCCTAACATAGGGTAGTTATTTCACGATTGCAAGCTGATTCCTTTCAATTATCTCCATTAAAACTAACACCGCTTGCTGGATGCAATAATTACATCGAAGACACGCTGTAATCTTTGATATGTACTCTCGACCTTGTGCAATATACATCTATGTAACTACGGCTACGTCGTGAATAAATGCCCTGCCGAATTATTCTAAAATCTTTAATTACAGAATAATTAACGGTAAGAACTTTGAAAATAAAAATAATGAAATCCTCCTAAAAGCCGTACCAACTCCACGGACATAGATTTTTTGACACTACAGTTTACTACTACAGGACGAATATGGTTCTGGCGTGAAAAGTGCAAAATATACGTTGGGGTGTATAGCGTTGCGCTTGGCGCTACCCTCATTGCTACATATTGCAAATGATTTTATTCCTCATACTTACCCATAAGGTGATTTTAAGATTCTCTTTTTGTAAAAAAATGTATAAAAATATATTTTCATTTGATGGTGTCCGGTGGAGAACGCCTAAATAATAATGAGATAGTTTCTGATGACCGAAGTTATAAGGAATCTTCGCTATTTTGGATCCAATACTCCTTATCATAGCTATAAGGTAAGATCACAATTCACAGATCTGTTCACTTTTAGAAATAGGAATGTCAACAGCTGTGGGCGCTTCTGAGAAACCTTCTGGGTCTCCGTAAATTAAAAAAATGACACAATACGGTGACATTTGTCATTCAAACTATTAAATTAAACAGCAGAGAAAACATATAAAGTTTCTTCTTATTTTTTAAAGTATTTTTTGTATCAGAGTTTCGTTAATTTTCGCTTAAGTATAATGTATAATACTTAAGCGTTTGCAGATATATGTTGTTCCTAAATTTAAACAAATCATGCATTAAATTGGAAAGAATTATTAAATTCACTATGAATTATTCGCATTATTAACTATGGGATAATTTTATCATTGTTTGTAAGGTTTATTTGAATAACAATCGAAGTAAAAAGAATGTGTAAGTAAACACAATGTAAACGTAAAACAGATAGGCTTTTTATAACAACGGAATGTAATTAATTCTATTAAATATCGTTTAACGGTTTGGACTAAGGGTCTGTGTCCACCAAGTAATTAAATTTTGTAAAAGTATATCAGCAATAGCATATAATGGATGTATTCTAGAATGAGTACTACAATTTTGAAGGTAAAATTTATGCTTGACTTGGGGAGTAAGTTGGCATGGCGAGTCTTACGTAAACGTGGTCAACGGAAAATGAGAGGGAGATACCAGTTGATGAAAATAAAATAAGGGAGAATTGCTGTATAGAGTGGCCTAAGGATATCCTAACCCTCAATCTAAGTCCAAGGTGACGTAAGAGTAAAAGGCAGTAGTCTCTTAGTCTCTTAACAACGAAGAGGCTTCACCAAGCTGGTTGTTTGGTGTCCCGTCTGTTTAATAGTGATAGTGAAACAGGCGGAAACACCGGATGGCGTTGGCGCCGTTTGATGGTGGTACCATCAATCGGATCGGCGACAGGCAGCAGCGGCGCCAGTCCGAAACCTTATCTGCGATTACCAATCCACCTGCTTAGTGTGGCAATTATGAGCATTAACCTAAAACGGAGTACAGCAATAGAATTTGGCCCCCAATTCCCGGTAGTTCCACAAGTGCTGGCCACGGTAGCGGCCACGGTAATGGTGGACCAAGGTGTACTAAGAATCTCCAGGCTACGGATCTCTACCACAGATTTGACTAGGCTACGTATAATGGACGAACGCTCAGACTAGATAACCACATGGTTGAGCTGAAAAAAATCCTCTGGGGCTATGTGAAGTCCGAAGACAAGGCGAAGACGCCATAACTCTGAAATCGGGTCACCTATTTCACCTCAGGGAAGGCGACACTCCTCCACAAGGTGGCGTGGGATTCCTCATCAAAAAGTCTCTCGTAGGCAACATCGTGTAGGGTAGGGTGGCGTATCTCATACTTAAACTCAATAAAAGGCATAGCCTTAAAGTGATACAAGTATTGAGTATACTCTCACATTCCGATGACGACGTGGAGACAACCTATGAGGATGTCTCAAAAGCCTTACATAACACCTGTAAGGCCCACTTCATTGTTGTGGTTATGGGGGACTTTAATGCTAAGGTGCGAAGGGTGTTGAATCGAGCCTGGGACCAAATGGAGTCGTCCAGAAATTTCCTCGAGAAGGAGGACCCCTTTTTAATGTTTTCCTACTTTAAGACGAAGCCCCGTAGGAAGTGGACATGGCAGAGCCCCGATAATGTGTCAAGGAACGAGATTGAATTTATTATGGCGGACCGAAAGCATATATTTAGGGATGTCTCCGTGATCAATAGGTTTAAAACCGGTGACCAAAGATTGGCTAGATGCTCTCGGAATATAGGCTATCGACGCGAGCGTGTTTGAATAGTACTGTCGACACTCCGAGCTAACTTCCCACTAACCATGGTAGGTTCTGAAAAATTCCAACTGGAATTTAAAAGCTGCTTCGATGCCCTGGATACGTCGGGAGCTACAATGGCAATTGATGAGGCCATGAGTGGCGTGATTGGTTGCATGCGGGACGTGGGTGAAGGATATTGTAGTAGTAATTGAACGAGCAGGGAAGCTAAATTCTCAGATGAGACGCTTAGACTTACGAGGGAACGCAGAGCGCACGAAGTCGTTGCGCCTGCCGATGTCAATCTTCTTTCAAATCGAATCCGCAAAGTAATGCTCCGAGACCATCGCTTCTCAAATACGCAAAGGGTTATCGTAGCGTTTGAGCAGAATAGACGGTGGAAGGTTTTTGTAGAGAAGCTTGGAAGACGCCATCTGACAAAGCTTAGGACTAAATCTGGGGTTACCGTTCCTTCTCAGCTTGGAATATTATCTGAGACCGAAGCTTTCTATAGCAATTGTATACGTCGCATGCTTTTCATCCCGATATCCTACACAACGATCCGGGTGTAAGCCTAACACGGCATATGTCAGGAGATCTGCAGAACGTCAGCTTGAGTGAAATTAGTATTGCTCTTGCGCAGCTTAAAAGGGGGAGGCTCCGGGGAAGGACGGAATTACAGTCGAGCCTCTTAGAACGGGAGGCGAACCTGTTAATACAGAGCTAAAAAAGATTTTGTTCTTCAGCGGAGCGTACTACATAAGATATGGCTCGGAACTTTGTTGTTTGTTTTGTTTGTTGTTTTATTTTTAAGAAAGAAGAAAGAAATTGGTATGTAATTTTGAAGAAGTGATTCGGATGAGGGACCGCTCAAAATTACATACCAATTTCACTTCTCGGTGATATTTACAAGTTGTTCTCAAGAGTCTTTAAGAATCGTCTTTCTACAAAGCTCGACGAATTCCTGCCACCGGAGCAGGCTGGGTTTCGCAGAGGAATTAGCACCATGGACCACATTTTCACCATAGGGCAAGTCGTACAAAAGACACACAAGTACAATCAGCAACTGCCTTGCCTTTGTTGACTATGATAAAGCTTTTGACTCGGTTAAACCTGGGCTGCTTTGGAAGCTATACAGCGATGTCAAGTCAATTGGCGATCGGCGTCGAAGTACTGAGAGAAATGTATGACTCTGCTTTTATGTCCGTTCTGATTCCGGGAGGTCTAATAAGGCAAATCCAATAGCATCGTGGAGTGTGACAGGGGAAAGCATTTCCCCGATACTGTTCACTTATGCTTTGGATGACGTCTTTAAGACTTTAAACTGGGCAGAATGCGGCATAAATATTAATGACAAGTACCTTACATATCTTCGTTCACCGACGATACCGTTGTGTTGGCCGAATCGTTGGAGAGGAAATTTTGATGACTAAATGAATCCTCCGGACGTATTGGCCTTAGGATGAACTTGGACAAGACAAGGGGCATGTTCAACGAACACGTTCTTCCTAGGCTGGTCAACGTCGATGGTGCTATTCTGGAAGTCGTAGACGAATACGTCTACCTTGGGCAATTATTGCAATTAGGTAAGATATAACTTCGAGAAGGAAGCCGATAGAAGGATTCAGTTGGGTTGGGCAGCATTCCGAAAGCTACGTCACATTTTCACGTCACCTATGACGCAGACCTTGGAGACAAAAGTCTTCAATCAATGCGCTCACCCCGTGATGACCCATTGGGCCAAAACCTGGCCTCTTAATGTAGGACTGGTCCGCAAGTGCAGTAGCTCAACGGGCCATGTTGGGTGTTTCTCTGTCCGACAGAATTCGTAACGAAGTGAAATAATACAATACAAAAGCGTAATAAGGCAAAGAACTAAAGTATCTGACGTCTCGCGATGAATAGGCCCGCTAATGTGGCAATGGGCTGGTCAAACACTCAGATGGCAGATGCAAAAGTAAGGTTCTGGAGCGGAGGCGGCGCTTAGGAAAACGGAGTGTTGGTAGATCGTTCAACAGGTGGGAAGATGATCTCCGTGCAGTATCCGGTACGGGATGGATGCGAGTAACAGGAGATCGGCCGCATTGGCGTTTATTGTTAGAGGTCCATATCCAGTGGTCCACTGCTGACCATAGAGGCTGATAATGATAATAGACGGAAGTTGAGAGATAAGTTAGTGAAGATAGAAAGAGAGAGAGAGTTACGTTTCGTGTATTATTGTAGTGTCAAAATAGACAGGTTCGAGCACACATTTTGTTTCTCTATACTTAGTATTATAGCCTGATACGTTTCGTATAACTTAGGTAGTTTTATTTCAGGCATGTGGTTTGGTTGATGGTTTCAGTCATGTATTTTTGATGAGGTTATCAGAAACACCCGGGACAGTGTTATTATAATTGTATAGATAGGTAGATAATTATTTTACCGTAAGGGTTTATGATTTTTTTTTCTCTTAACTATACATAATATGTTATAGTTGAGAGCAAAAAAAAATAACGACTAGCAACAACTAAACTTCACAATTCAACGACACCTCACACGCAGTGAAGTCACATCAATTCAAAAACAATATAAATATTTTTAAATATCCACGTAATAGTCCCGCAGATTCCGTTTGGTATTCAGCACGTGGCTCGCGTCCGATAGAATCCGTTTCTTACGTTATTAATATCGAACCTTATTTTTTCATTAAATCCTCTTTCCTTATTTTCGATTACATCTTCTTTACTTACGATGATACTTTGTCATCGTGCTCGCCTTCTGTTTCGTGCCTAAGATCAAGTAAATACGACTAAAAGGAAATAAATGCCTGCAATAGAATAGAAACAAAAGTGCATTTTTATTTTCAATTGACGGCCATAATTTTTATGTCTAAATATACATCAAATGTTGTACACGCGTATAACATATATTTACAATATTAAAATACAATATATAATTTACAAAGTAACATATCCTGACTGACCCTGAATGGGGTCCCCACATAGACTGTTTATCGAACAGACTCTCATCTGCATCATTTCAAGTTAAAAAAATCTACAGATAATAAGACGTAGAAACATCTAGATTAATTTATTTCAGTTACTTTCGCAGCGTTATGTCATATAAAAGTCAATTAATGGGTACGGGCTGTACGTCCAATGGAATAGCTTAATGATAACTTTAAGCTGCAAAAATTATGACATTGCATGTCCTATATATACTTAAAAATCTTATGTGTACACAAAAGTAATATAACAGATTTGTAGATTAATAAATTTAAAGGTATTGTTAAAGAGAAACTCATATTAAAATCATATTATAATGTAAAGGATTTTCTAAATGACATAAATGTAATGGAATGAATTACTCAAAATTTAAGTAAATTTGGGAAGTAATTATCACAACCAAAAGAATAATACGTACCCAGCACTGTTTATTGTGGGTATCTTCACTGACATGGGCGCGTTGTTAACCCTCAATTGAAACTGAGCCGCTAAGACAAGCATAAGTGATCAATATACAGACCCAATATGTGAAAATAAACAATAAATTACTGCTTCGTAAAGCGTAAACATTTACAGTTAGGGCCAAGATATGAGGTAAGTACGAGCGTGTCATTGAGTAGACACACTAAGGAAGGAATTTTGAACTTTCTACCTATAACGGAGTGAAATAGGAGTTGAGAGTTGCACGTTCGACATTTTAATAAGTTAGAAAAGAAAAATTTTTACTTGTTCGAGTAATGCTAAATACACAATAATATAGAGAAATATAAAAACACAAAAACACTTAAAGTTTTATATTATATTATAAATTTTATTGTTATAAATTTGCTCCAATTATATCCCAAACCGTTAAAATAACCCATAAATGTTATTCTTCTAAGCTGATTTAATCCTATACAAATTAACTATTACTGCACTAGACATAATATACATCATGAATATAGCATATATTCACACTACATAATAAATATGATATAGAACATAAAGTATTCTTTATGAAAGTAACATGAAACAGTATTTTTGAGCTACTAATTTTAAATTAGTATCTAAGTGTTTCCGGATAGTCTACCCCTAAGGTGTGAAATAGGCGTTGGCGTTTCGTTTGGTTAGTCTGGAAGTCCCTCGTTTGAAAGTCGAATGAAGTTGGAAGCCTGAAGCTTTGTCTGCAAGTTTTTGTCTACAAAGAAATGGATACATATATCAGCTTTCATGAATGAAAATTTCACTCTTACGAATAAAGACCGGAGTTAAGCGGGGCAATATATGATTATACATATATTATATAATGAATAAAACCTTTTAAAATGACCTAAGGTTCCTCATCATCAGGAGATATTCAGTTAGTTACGTGGTGCTCTACCTACCTTCAGGAAGAGTTAGTGTTATGCTACATAGGAGGAGGTAGTACCGTGCGTCAGCGTGATACGGGAGGCACTGAAATTCTTCAAGGTGCCTCCCTATCTCGTGAGACTATTGGAGGCGTATCTCTCCGGTTGCAGAGTGGCTCTTGACAACCGGTCGGGGTCCGTGGAGCGGCAGCGAGTCGGGCGCGGCGTCCCATAGGGTTCTGTACTTGGACCAATCCTGTGGGACGTCGGCTAGGACTGGGTCTTGCGAGGCCGCCTCCTCCCCGGGATGGATGTCATCTGTTACACGGATGACACCCTCGTGTATGCCCGGGGGAAGACATACAAGGAGGCGGCCCGGCTGGCCGAGGTCGGTCTAGACCTCGTGATCAGCCCCATAGAGAGGTTAGGGCTTTGGATCAGACTAGACAAGACCGAAGCCTTTCTCTTCCGCGAGACCGGCCGCAAGGGGCCCCCATCGGGGGCCGCTCTGCAGATCGGAGAGGAGAGGGTCAGGTTGAGCCCCCATATCGAATATCTGGGGCTCATCCTTAACCGAAGGTGGACCTTCGGCCCACACTTCGCTATGTTGTGACCGATGGTCATGAAGGCTGCGAGTGCGCTGGGCAGACTCCTCCCGGACCTCGGAGGCCACCTGCAGGTAGCTGTACTCCGATGTCTCTGTTGGAGTATGGTGACGAACGGTGCTCCGGTTTGGGCGAAGGCCCAATTGCGCTCGACACAGAGGGTCGTCGCAGTGAGGTCGATCTGGGGGTACCGTACGATATCGTAGGCTGCAGCGACAGCCCTAGCCGGCGATCCCCCGTGAAAGCTCGTGGAGGTGCTCCTATGTCTCGGATAGGAGAGCTCTTGGCCTGAGCCCCACGCATGACGAGATCCTACGGATTCGCCGGTTAGGGCATGTGGCGTTAATGCAGAGGTGGGGGGAGCCGTACGGTAAAAAGATAACGGCTGCCTTGCGCCCGGTCCACGAGCGGTGGATGTGGCGTAGGCGCAAACCCCTCACCTTCCGCCTGACACAGGTGCTCATCGGGCATGGTTCCTTCGATCAGTATCTGTGTACGACGGCCCGCAGGGAGCCGACGACTCGTTGTCACAATTGTGACGCAGCGATGGACTCTACCCAGCACACACTCGAGGTGTGCCCGAGATGGGCGGAGCTGCGTCACGATCTGACATCAGTTGTCGGAGGGGACTTGTCAAAGTCGAGCATCATCGTCGCCATGCTCGGCAGCTATGAGTCCTACCAGGCGAAAGCTTCCTTCTGTGAAACCGTCATGTCCCAGAAGGAGGAGGAGGAGTAGGAGAGAGAGGAGGCTGCCGACACGGCCTCCCCTCGCCGATGACGAATGGTGGTACAAAGGAAGCGTTATCTGCAGCGCCTTCAGTAGTACCCCTGTGTCCCGTGTCGGGCCGGGATGTGAACCCGGTTCACTTCCAAAGACACGGCGTCGTGGGGGCCTGTCATAGCATAGCCGGACAGTCCCCGAGGAGGTGAAGTCTGGCCTTTTCGCCGAGGACAGCCTGTTGCTGGAGGGGTCCTGCTGCCTGCAGTTCTGAGACCCTCCACTAATAGCGGCTGAAGGCTCCCGTAGGGGTTTAGTTGGTATTGCTACCCAATGGCCGAGTATAGAATAGGTCTGGGGGTACTCGGGTTCCCAGGTATCATGCGTAAATGCATTCCTCTTCGTCACAAAAAAAAAAAGGTAATACCGTGCATGGTTCATGACACTTCATCCTCCTATGCAACGGAATTGGGCCGGCACGACCGGGGAGGTGCCTCTCGCTCACTTGATACCGCCGTAAATTGACACCTTCTGTGTCACGTTTCGTGCGGTTTGTGAGCACCCGGTGGCCCATTGGGAGGGGGGAAGATGAAAGGGCAACTCATCGGTATAGTAATTATGTGGATGTTCATGGGCGTCGGTAGTGGTAAACAGGCTCCGATTTCTCGTTTGCCTCCCTATTCAAAAAAAATCTTTACCTGAAGATCACTGGACCACATCCGTCCGGAAACACCGAAGGCTGCTCCCCCGCAAACACATACTACGCGGGAAAATTGCGCCTAAAACGGTATATCTCGATTGTGACGTTGGAATTTTGAATTTTTGCATGAATTCCTATGACGATTCAGCTACGGATATTAGTCTAAACTATTCTTTGGCGGCCTCCCCTGGGAGAATACGGCAGATGATGCATAGCAATATTATAAGCGAATAGAGAGTAAAAAGCTAAGAAAATTGAAAAGATATTTGAGAGCTAAATACGCTGGAGGCCATTATGAAAATTTATGAATACTAGTAAGAAAACGCTTGAAAGGTACGTAACAAAAAACTTTGTTCATAATGACAAAGTGAATTCATAATTTCGGGAGCTAACTGAAAGGCGATTCGGGTTATTTTTATCACATAACTTCACAAAGCGAGTATAATTTTTTGTCCTGACACTAAGTCATAATTTCATCTACTTATGACGCTTGGAGTGGCGTCGGATCAAAGCGAAGAGTTTTCTTTAATGCGAATTCTTTATAAGGAGTCATCTTAAGTCGCCTCGTTACTTCATTTAAAATTTGTGTCACGGACACTTTTACACAATTCATTTGTTCCTCGTCACTCCGGCGTTGAGTAGCTTTCTATGTCTAAACGTATTATAATCAAAACGTAACCTGGTCAAATTTGTAGATTGTATTTTTTAGCCCCTACTAGTTTACGATATTAGGAATAAATTGAATTGATTTATGAAAAAAATCTGTCCCCCTGATTACACACAAATTTAAAGTTACTGTATCTATTCACGTAGCATTTAGTTTTACCGTGCTAACATTCACAATACATATTATTAAGTTGCTGTGAAATTAATCATAAATTGATCGATTTACGCAAGCGGATGTCACGCTTTCGCTCAGTAAATCTGAGCGAGTACGTAAACGTTTCCATTAAATATAAATGTGTGTGTTTGTGAGTGTACGTGAGTGCATGTGTGGCTGCGTGCGTGCTTGCATGCGTAAGTGTGTGCGCGCACATGCATGTATAAACCATGGTTTATTTTCGTTTAACCGAATACTAATAATATGTGTTTTACCTAATATTATGATACAGCTGAAGCTTATTATTTTATCATTTATAAAAAGCACAAACATAGTACACGTTTTGAAAAGTAGCACAAATATTTAGCTCTTCAGTTAGTTTTTTATAGGGAGGCCCTTTGAAGACAATCAACGCCCACAAGCATCCGCAGAATCATCGTTCAGATGCGCTGCCCTTCTTTTCTCCTTTAATTCAGCCAAGCGACAACCGCACGAAACGCGACAACGTTGCTGTCACTTAATATATACTGTAAGCGGATTGTTTGGTTGAGTTAATTAGTCTAGCTACATAGCAGTCGAATCTCACTTCAGAAGTCATTTAAGCCACTGGTGCAGATTATCACTTCATTATGTCGTTAAGATATTAAGAGGACTGACTTTAGTCTTTATATCTACTGAGTACATGCTCATAGAGCGTATTTAATGGACACAACGCTGATATTGTATGAAGCGCAAACTAGATTGCAAAATCCAGTCAAGTGCTTTGAAAATTGATAACCTATCCGTCTTAGCTGTAGATTGTCGTTTATGTAATAGCCCTGGAACTTTCATAGACCATTGTAATTATGGATTGCTTTAGGAGATAAGTAATTAATTATTATTTACGTAGTCTTGCCATATATATATTGTGACAAAGAAAATATTCTTTTAATTGCATGTAGCGTTTATTACTTTTACAGTTTCAGTTTAATGCACAAATTTAAAACAATTAAAAATATAAAATACTTATTGGAGTTCTTCATTGGCTAATACTCAGTGATCAAAACAAGCACACACTCCTTCCGCGGAGAAGTTCTTCACTATCAATCATACGGATGGTTTTAGGAACTCCAAATTATCATAGTGTTTAGAGCAAACTGTATTCTCTTAAACTGACTGTAAATCAAAATCCATCGGATTCACATCGGGACTATTACGATGGCCAGTCTTCGGCTCTGATGAATTCTGTGATGTTCACTTCCAACCAAGACTGCTAGGACCGAGCTTTATGACCCGGCGCCGAGTCTTGTTGGAAGGACCATAGTCGGTTATTGAACACGGTGTTATTAAGGAGCTTCACTACCTTCTCAAGAATGGTACCTTGGTACACTTGTGTCGAAGTTTTGATACCCTTTTCGCACCATCACTCGCTCAGATTATCTGAACAAGACCGTGAGATCTGCGTTCGTAAAACGATCATTTTTTTATATTTTTCCCAGGAACTTAATGATATGTATTGTACATATTGGCATGGTTAAACTATATGTCACATAAATTGGTCCAGTAGTTTTAAAATAATGCGTAATTAGCGAGAGAGACAGACAATTTTTTTCAAAAATCAATTCAATTTATTCTCAATATCGTAAAGTAGTAGGGGCTAAAAAATACAATCTACAAATTTGACCAAGTTACGTTTTGATTATAATACGTTTAGACATAGAAAGCTACTCAACGACGGAGTGACGAGGAAGAAATGAATTGTGTAAAAGTGTCCGTCACACAAATTTTAAATGAAGTAACAAGGCAACTTAAGATGACTCCTTATGAAGAATTCGCATTAAAGAAAACTCTTTGCTTTGATCCGACGCCACTCCAAGCGTTATAAGTAGATGAAATTGTGACTTTGTGTTAGGACAAAAAAATATGCTCGCTTTGTGAAATTATGTGATGAAAATAACCCGGAGTGCCTTTCAATTAGCTTCCTAAATTATGAATTGACTTTGTAATTATGAACAAAGTTTTTTGTTACGTACCTTTCAAGCTTTTCCTATTAATAATATTAATAAATTTTCATAATGGCGTCCGGCGTATTTAGCTCTTAAATATCTTTTTCATTTTTACCCTGTATTCACTTATAAGTCGGATAATGCCCACATCGCACTCCGCCTACAAATTGGGATGCTTCCTTAGATCCTTGAGTATAAATACGGTCATTTTGTTTGTTAAAACGTTGCTCTATTGTAAAGAAAATCTCATCTGTAAAGACTTTGTTTCTTTTATCTCCCCTTGCGTACCGCTTCAGTAGTTGTTTCAATTTTATCACCATATTCACCTTTAATTTATCAGTTATGAAATAACACTTATAGGCAGGAACTCCTAAGTCATCTCTTAAATACGCGACATGGCTATCTGCTATTTTCACTTATCGAGCAAAAATATTTTGCTTTCGGACACGATTTCGTCGAATTCTTTCTCTTGTTGATTTGACTACCTTTTTTGTACGAACAAAAAAGATTTTTCTCTGTCACAAACGGAGAAAGTCTTATTGTATCTATTAATGGCCCGACACACAAGCATTTTAGTCATACCAAGTATATGGAGAGTTATACACTAGACTCCTTAGTCGGGAAACATTCTAAAACGGTCTGACAAATCGTCTACCCCCATATAATGTGAAAAATGTACTATAAAATTGGTCAAGATAGGTATTTTCAATTGGTCTCCAGTATTGTTCCAGCCTTGTCGTGGTGGTGGGACTCAGTAGCCTGGTGTAAACCCAGGCAAGTGAAATTGATCCGAGAGGACTGCTCTATGTATCTCCTTTATAAGAATAGGAGACTAAAAAACAGGAGGAGGTGCTATTCTTCTAAGGTTGCTCATAAGCGCAACAGGAGGAGGCGCTGTTGCGCACGGGCCAAGGGGCGAGGATGGGAACACTGCACCGTCCCAAATTTGGTGGAGTTTTCTTGTGGTGCGGGGCAATTCTTCTGTGAAAGAAGCGTGTATCCCTTAGGGGACTGACTTGCCGTCGAGTTAACCTGATGATTTCTTATTCCGGGGCATCACACCAAAGACGTCCCCGATGGCATTCGCAATTCGGTTATTGTGAGCATTCGGCACTATAATGTGCCGCGAGCCCCCCATACCACCCGAGCCAGTGAAGGCACGTAAAGGCATTTTCCCGCGTTATCAAAAAATGTATTTTTAGTGGATATATATACAATAAAAGCGATTTGTTTTTAACCTGCTTTTATTCGGTCTACCTGTAACAAGTCAAGTATGCAATAAAAACTAAGAATGACAATTACACACCCTTACAATATGTAGATTAAAACACACAAGAAGACACCGTTAAGCTGGCCTGATGATAAAGTTGGTGGCTGGTCAAACCAACTAAAACACAGTCAACTTTTAACATTAATCGTGTATTTTTTTTACTTAGCTTATAATTAAATAGTGAACTCATGGCGTTTATTTAATGCTAAACAGTAACAATAAACATGTTGCGGACAGATCCGGGGCACCAGTATTGGCAGACAACGGTATCCGCGTTGTTTCAGTAGGTACTTTGTTCATCTGTGAACTCCTTATACCCATCAGATCTCATCATGGACCGGTGGTAGTGCGTAAACCCATTTTGCCCACAATGCCAAGTTCTTGCATTTCATTTTGCTCTCGAATGTGCGTTAACAGGGAACCGGGAGAGAAATAATAATCAGGATTTCTTAGTTAAATTAATTTCCCGGGCAAAAAAAAGGAAAAAATAATTCATATTGTATTTTATAACACGATACTGGCCCTACACCTAGGCAATCACCTTAAAATACATAGTTTTTCAGAATGCACATACTCTCATTAATTTTATATAGGATCAGTACACATCACTAAGAAGTTAAATTTTCATTAACCAGTCAGTTATATTAACCGGATGCAATGTATATTACAGCATATTCAAAGTTTAATCTTTTCAGGAACATGTGTCACAAACGTTAAAAACTTTTGTTTCAGAGTCTCGTAAGCGTCTAAAGATTGTACGCACACATTTCTTTTTGTTGTTGTTGTTGTTGTTTATTTTCAGTTACTCAAATTTCCTTACTGTCATGTAAAACTTTTTATAAAGTTGAAATATTGTTATGTTTTATATCAGCAGTCCATCTCGGCTTCGCATGGATATTTCACGAAATATGTACACATAGCAAACGTTCATTGCTTTTTTTTTCTAACTTTCATTTCGTCCTCGTGAACCTTACACGTACACCACATAATAAATAATCAAATTGATGTCAGGACGTCTATCGGAACATCTGGTTTTCAATCACTTCCGCTGCTACGAATTATTATTATATATTGCGAGATGTATATACCTTTTATTCAGTATTTTTTAACGGGCTTGACCCACCTCTCATTTCAATAACTGCTATTCCTGTGTCTCCAGGATCAACAGCGGCATCCATTACGAACCCATTGATATGAGCCCGAGGGAAAAATTAAAACTGTCTTGGGTCCCACAACGGTAACCTGTATATATCTTACTTCTGTAAGTAGGTGGAGCAGGAAGTAATTCCAATGTACCTTCCAAATCATAGCGGAGACAATACAATGTTCCAATGACGTATTCAAGCCGAGAAAGGAGAGGGCAGCCAGGTGAAGCCCAACTGATATGCACCACGGAGATGTGTACAAATACGAGTAAGTGATATGTTAACATTGACTAGTCAAATGTTACGATGAATGAGATACTTGTATTATGTTTATATTATGTTTATCTGCTACCAGTAATTTTTATGACAAAATTATTTGAAAGCACGAAAGTGTCTCACGTTGTCCACGAGGTCACCAGAGTAAGCTACACCAATAACATTACGGATTTTAACAAGCATTACATTTCTTCAACATCTTGCCAAAGACTACACTCCTACAACATGTCATGAGCAGTTTGTTCGTATTCTTCACTTCCAATCAAACAGTCACAGGCAAGTGACGGTCATCATAATCATTACCAGCCCTTTTCGGTCCACTGCTGGATATAGACCTCTTTCAATGGACGCCAAGACGACCGATCTCCTGCTACCCGCATCCATCCCGGACCGGCTACTGCACGGAGATCATCTTCCCACCTGGTGAACGGTCGATCAACACTTCGTTTTCCTTAACGCCGCCTCCAATCCAGAACCTTACTGGCTATCATCATCGGCCATCTGTTTCTCTGAGTGTGTGACCAGCCCATTGCCACCATAGCGAGCCTATTCATCTCGTGACATCATATACTTTAGTTCTCTGCCTTATGACTTCGTTAGGAATTCTGTCAGACAGAGAAACACCCGACATAGCACGTCACAAACTAGGTGACCAGTTCTAGTTAAGAGGCCCGTAGGTCATCACGGAGAGAACGCATTGGTCGAAGAATTTTTTCTTCAATATAGGCGACATGAGATTGTGACGAAGCTGCCGGAATTCTGACCAACCCAACCGAATCCTTCTATAGGCTTCCTGCTCGAAATTAAGTCTACCCAATTGCAATAGTTACGTATTCTCAAAGACGTAGACGCATTCGTCTACGTCTTTGAGAATAGCACCTTCAATGTTGACCGGCCTAGGGAGAACGTATTCATTGAACATGGCCTATGTCTTGTTCAAGTTCATCCAAGGGCTAAAATGTCGGGAGGATTCATTTACTGTCAAACTTTGCGAATTTTAAAAAGGCCGCCAAGGCAGCGCCATTTATGAAGTAGGAGTATATCAAGGAATAGATATTCGAGTAGCACCCCCTGATTTTTAATTTAAAAATTAGCATTGATCACCAGGCGTTTTCGAATGCACCTGATATGTTGAGAGATATTCCCGCTACGTAACTGTTTATTGTCTGACAGGTCTATTGCATTACTAGCCAAGACTGCGGACCGTTGTCCGCCCAGCGGTATAACCGTATTGTTGTTTATAGAATTTAATTTCTTCTGGGATAATTCTATTAACAGTGAGCTTTTTAAGCAGTATCCACAAGTTGGAAACTAAAGAAATAAGGCGGTATGATTTAGGTTCATTTGTGTGTATGTTGCCTGGTTTGTAAACAAATTTTATGCTACTGCATCGCCATATTTGTAGAAAGGTGCGTTCGGGGATACATCATACATCAATTGAAAAAAAATAAGAGGCTCGGAGCCACATAGGCTTGTTAATTTCATTATGTTAGATATTTTATTTTCTCCGGAAGATGTTTTAATTGGCAGTAAATTTGTTATATTAACATTGTTACAACATAAAGTTTGGCATCCAACAAAATTCAATTATTATGTTTAAGTACTGGATACTTGTGGTCATTTTAAGGATTTAATTAGTAAAAAATATTGTTAATAGATGTAGTTTTCATATTATGAAACGTCCGATGTGTCGGAAGTTAGGCACAGCCTTACTAGCTATTTCAGGCTATATGAGAAAAGGTGAAATAAATATAGTATAATACAGCTTCAAAATATATGTGATTTTTATTAGGTACTGAGGCCCATGATGTCATAGGTGGCAAGCATATAGCCACTTCGGGCACATTCCAATCCCGGAAAACGTAATGGGTGCTCAAAATAATCTGAGAAACATTTATAAACAGTTGCCCGACCTGGGCGTCGAATCCAGGACCCCACACGGCTAACGGTCTTAACAGGCGACATCCGCACCGTTACACCACAGAGGCGATTACATATGATGCACTCGAATTTTGTTTTACCACCACATTGACTTGCACAGGGAAGCTCTGCAGCTGTCGGTACAATCCAATGCTTGTCACCGTCATACCGTATATCAGACAAAGGTTTAGTAGGCTTACGACCTTGATGCGGTAGACTTCCACGCGCGACAAGCAAGCGTCAACCTTCTAAATACAAACGTACACTCTGTATCTATTGGCATCCGTTTTTTCTGGCTAACAAACAGTTCTTGTACGAAGATTCGCAAAAACTTGATCTCACTTATCAACTCCACCCATATAAATGGTACCCTTGCTGTGGCTGGCAATTAATGCACGTTGGGGAATGACATCTTTGGCCTTTTATTCATGAGACCGGCGAGTAGCAGATATCAACGTCCAGTTATCACAGTTAGCAGCCAATGTGACAACGTTATTGTCATTCCAATGACACACAAATACATCATCCTCCATCCTGTAACCGCTGTGACGGTGGTCCCCCATTTCTGAACATAACAAGTGGCAAATGTAATGTTGAACTGATTATATTTTGACAGCGCTTCTAACGTAAGAAGGATGTTTAAGATTTGCTCAATGACATAAACTACCAACTTAATGTATTTTTCCGGCAAAGGTATATACTTTTTACTTGCGTACGATTTATCGGACGGTATTAATTAGTTCGTAGGTGTGTTAGCAAGTTGTAAGTTTAGTTTTATTTCTCTATGGAAGTAGTAATATGATATTCTACAGTCTAGTATGACATCTGGAGTCAGCGCATCGAGGTTTGCTTTAGTTGTATCTTCTAGATTATAGGTGTATGAGTTGTTTATTCTTAAGTAAGAAAAAAGGGGGTACATGTGGATCTATTTGGTTTAACATATTGTTTTCGTATATTTACGCGAATGTTATTCATTGTTGTGCCAAAAATCCTTGTGCTGTCCTGCTATACAATAAATTGTAAAAATATGTTAGAGTTATAAATAATAAATGAATGAGAGTATAATATATATATAAATTAAATATGTTAATAAATATCTTATATATATACACACACACACATATATATATATATATATGTACATAAAAAATCCGGTAAAGAGACGCAACTATTTGGTTTAAGTTCATAATGAGCACCCGGGACCCTCAATATCCACTTGTTTGCGAGGATTTTTAAGAATTGTCTTTTGCTAGTAACATAAGCGCGATAACGTAATCACGTCAGTTGTCCGGCATTCGGCAGTAAGTGAGTAAAGTCAGTTTAGTTTAGATCCATTCTGTGCATTTTTTCCAATTCGCGTCTAGCCCTACGAGCTCTCGGCGCAAGACAGTTAAGTTGACGTTCCAACACTTATAGTTTGACGGTTTTGGTACCAGCTTTTTACCTAAGGCTGCACCGGCGCAATAAATGAAAGCGTCCGTCAACATACAAGCGCTTTCATCATCACCTCGGCATGTGAGGCAGATAGTGATCGAAATAATTTCCAGTTTCCATACTCTACGCTATATCGATAGTCATTTAACTTTATTGCGGATTATTTGTGGACCCGGGAGTAAACTCAAAAGCAATCAATCGATGGTCCCTACATGATAATTCAGGTAGGACGTGCCAGTTACAAATACGATCATATGCACTAGAAAGCGTGACGTCATTGGAAAAAAACGCCCATTGGGCTGCTGTAGATGGGTGGTGTATCAGAAGTGTTGTTGATTATGAGATTTAACTCTGCAATAAAATCTTCTAGGGCATTTTACGATTGCGGTCCGAGTATCTTACTTCGCCATGCCACAATAACGATAATGCACATACATCCGCGCCTATAATTATGTGTTACATGCAAGCGATTGAAGGACAGAAGCAGTTGATGTAGATGGGGACCGACAGGGTCAGAAAACTGGAAGTAATAGCTAACTACGTAAACTTCGTAATAATTGACAGGAGACCTCCGCTACTGGACAATGCCGTGTTGATAAATTGGTTACAACCTTTAGAAGTGAATTTGGTATATTGAATATAAATGCCGGCGCGAGCATGACTATTAATTTGAATGATTTTAGAGGTTACTGTCGAGCTTCGAACATTAGAAAAAATATAAGGATAAGGTTTTCGACTCACGAACGAGTACGAGGTCCAAGTTATGTCGGTACGGCAGATTATAACTTGCACCTGACTAAATTACTAATTCGAGTAATGCATGTTTATTATTATGGAGGTTTAGCTGTACTTATTTAACTTAGCCATATTGACCTGTTAGAATGAGGAGAGGAGCCAGTGGCGTGGTCAGTAATTTTTTATACTCCTAATAGCTCGCACGGGTTGGTTTGAAGCTTTCTTTGTCTATATTTGGGCATTTTGCGGCTTCATGGCAAAGCGGTAATTACGCGGATTTTTATCACGTCACTATTTTGCTGTGTGGCCATATTTTAGGCAATTGGCGTAGCGAAAAAGTTCTACATCGTCTACGAATCGACTAGAGACCCAATCGATAATCTTTTCTTTAGTATTCAGGAGGTGTTTCCGTACGAGGGGATCTATTCCTATCCCTATCCATTTACGGTTAGACCCGTTACTTAAAATACTAATTAGTTAACTTCGTACCTTTGTATAATATTATTCATCAGCATCATATTTTACCCGATTAGATTTTAACCGTTCCGCTTAAAATCTTTACAACTAGGACGGACGATCCACAGCTACTGAATAATATTTGGACTAGCAATTCCATGAAGATTATATTAATACAAATATTTACATTAGTGCTATAAAATATATCATGATATCTTTATTAAAATATAATTATAAAATATAATGTCGATGTATTAATTATTTTACAGATCATTTATTTAATGAAAAGGGAATGGTTACCATTGAAAGATTAATTCGAGAAAGAATCCCGGGGGACTTTTTGTGTAGGAAATCTTATTTACTCCGAGTGAGTGTTTTTGTTTGGTCTAAGTTACAACTGTTACCATTGAAAAAGTGTATGTGTTATAGACTTCAACCGCATGAGATTTTTCAATTTGTGACAATAATCCCTGGCTCGGAGAGCATGTTAAACTGTTGGTCCCGCCGGTGCACTATAATTTGTCCTGCGCAGTTGGCTAGTCTCTATAGAGATGGCTACCGAAGCCGAAATTCGGCTTCCTAGCCGACATTATTATTATTATTATGTTGTATAGTTGATATTATGCAGAGCACGCGTTAGTATATAATTTATTGAAGAGATGATTCACTTGATGGTAAGGGTTCAACGACGCTCATATATATGACCAACGCCAGAAGCTTTGCAGGTTCTTTTATAGTACAGAGAGGCAAATGATCAATCGGACTCTTTTTACAACTACCCTTTCTTATGAACATCTGCACAATTACTATGCCCATGTATTGCCCCCTTTCCATTACCTCTTCAATGAGCCACCGGCTACTCGCAAACCGCACGAAACATCCTTTACGCCCCCAGACATACCAGCCCAAGTTCGCTGCAATACAGCTTGGCACTTATTCACACGGGTACGGGCACGTCGTCTGCTTGAGTAGCCTGTACATAAACATTATCTACTATGGAGCTCATAGGTAGATAGATAAGTACAGAGTTGTATTCACACTCCAGGCCACGTTATCATGATATGAGTAATTATTGTCCTGAGTTCTTTTCTGGTTCTTCTATAGAGGAAGATAATTATATCTATATTTTTACAATTTAATATACCCACAGTATAATTTTTTCTGATTCCAATATTCCTATTAATTTAAGTTTAACACTAAGTGATGAGTGTTGGACCAGCGAAACTCTTATAATTATTGCTTTTAATAGTATTTTGTATCAATGTGCGTATGAAGGTAGACAAGCCAGTGGTCTGGTAGTAAGAACGTCCTACATTTGATTATAAGGTCTTCAGTCACGTGAAATCCAGCACAAAATAGTAACTCGTTTTCCTCTCGACATATAGATCATTTCAATAATGTACCAGATTGTAATCATACTGTGACGAATTGCCACGCTTAGACAGACGAAGAATCATATAGTCCATCAGTGACAGTGACTTTCGACACCCATAATATCTGAACGGTTTTTTAATATGCAAAGATGCCATCCTTCGCCCCTTTTCTCCCAGCCACTCACAAAAACGTGATATAATCATCACTTTTAAGACTGTATTAAATGAATAGAACTATATATTATTTTTTTTCGTTATGTTGTAATGTCTCAGTGTTGTTTTTCAAAAATTTTTTTTATTTAATTTATTTGTTATAAGTAGGATAATTTTGATTGCATAGAGAAAATTCGCTTATTGCTCACGCTTATGACTTACATTAATTGTAACGCCCGGCAAATTTAATCGTTATGTCGAGCTAGACATTTCGAGTTGCCTTTTATTGAAGATGAAATTGAGTGTTTGTTTTATTTAAGATATCTCAAAATTGACCCATCGACAGTTTTGTAAAATAAAATCGCTTACTTGAATCCAGTCGACTGGGGAAGTGCATAGGACGGGCGTGAATTGTTAGCAAGACAATGATATCTTTTTAAGATTCCTTGGAAAATTAAAGGAGCACGAGTACGTTTCTTGTAGTGCGAGCCTATGAGCATTAAAAGTTCAAGTGCCATTCTGCATTACAGCCGAAATGGGCTGATACGACAGGGGAGGAAATCATAAGATGCCGCAACAAAAATAAAATTACTGTTGTGTTTTGTGCGATATCCTATTTCTCAGTAGCCCATAAAGGAGAGGAGGTTCACGCCTGTATAATAATAGGGGTGTTTATGGGTGTTCGTAATCATAAAAGGAGTCTCCAACTGCTTGTTTGTCCACTCAAATTTGCCTATTCCGTTTTGTTACACTATTATTTCTAATAATCTAATAACCCGTAAAAAACATACCGTCCTCTTAGTCTTCATTTGCGGATTGAAATATAAAAACTCCTTAGTAATAATACCACCAGATATTTTACCGCACTTTAACATAATGTAAAAGTCCTAAACCATGACAACGAATATCATCGTATTTCATTCGGTTAATTTCAGTTAGCACTCGACACGTTAAATAAACAACGAGACGGGTAAACCTTTTCATTTGACTTGCCGGCATTTTAAACCAGAACACATCCCACAACCATTTAAATACACCCCAAAGGCATATTTCCAAAACAACATGGCTGAGCGACGACTCACCGTAAAATGCGTAAAAGTTTACTCATGGAGCCACTAGATGAGCGATTATTGTTTTTATCGCAGATTAGCTCTAATTTATCAAAAATTTCAACCCCAATTTCATCCCCTTTGGAATAATTAAATGTTACCAAATACTTTCTTAGAATATGCACGATCGCGCTCCAATTTATGACTGTGGGGACGCGGGGCGAGAGAACTGGGAGAGAGAACTGAGCAGTTACTATCATTGGAAAATAATTTAATAAAATATGCATAACAAACTATGCTACTTGTATGATAAATGTAAACGTTTGTGAGTGTGTATGTATTTTTGTTTGTTACTACTTCACGCAAAAAAGAATGCAATTATTTGTATAAGAGAACATAGTAACTTTGTTCAAACGATGCAAAATATTTATATTTATTGCCATCGCATCATCAGCAGCCCACAGCTGGATATGTCTCTCCGATAGAGCGCTGTAGATCACGATCACGAGCCATTTGCATCCAGCGGCTCCCCACCACCTGAAGGACTGGCGGGCACAGATGGTAACGTGGCGGTTATTCCGCGTGTTACACCAGAGATCGCGTGTTCGAATCCTGCCTTTTTTTTTCGGAGGGACCTACTACTGATTGGCGGCACTTGTCCAGCCCTAACAGTTCGACTGATTACGGAAGACCCTTTGTCTTCAAATGCGAATCCTGCCTGTATCATGGATGTATATATATGTTGTATTATATGTATTTCTATAATAAAAATCACCTCTGTGACGGTGTAACGGTGCGGCTGTCGCCTATTAAGACGTTAACCGCGTGGCGTTCTCGGTTCGATCCTCAGGTCGGGAAACTATCATTAAAATGTTTTTCAGTTTATTCTGAGCATACATTACTGTCCGGGATTGAAATGTGTCCGAATTGGCCATGGGCTTGCCACCTATGACATCTTTTTTTTTTTTTTTTTTGTTGTCGCGGAGAAACGCATTTACGCACCTTCACTGGCCCTGAGTGGGCTCCAGTGGTGTGTGGGATTCGCGGTACAAGATAGTGGCACAAAAACCACCGCGAGTGCCATCAGTGCCGCCCTTGGTGAGGTGCCCTGGAACAACAACAAATCATCAGGCCACCTCGACGGCTAGTCAGCCCCCTAAGGGACCTACTCCACCTCCACACCTACCCACCTCCACTCATGCTCCTACCCATCTCTCGGTATACGGAGCAAATCATGGGAGATGCACGGAGCTTTGCTCACCGGCTCTGTTCCCCAACGAGCAATTCTCTACTCCCTACACATTATTTACGTGCCCTCTCGTTATTTCACTCTCCAATTTCTGGGGTCTGACAATGATAGAAGTTGTCGACTATGTTGCGACCAAAACCTGGTGATAGACTGCGCTCACTCTCTTCCGTTCGATGCCGTCCAACAAGATGTTTCGCTCGTTTTTGTACAAGTCACATTCGCACAGTACATGGTCTTTGTTTTCAGCTTCATAACCGCAAGGACACGATGGCAGGTCAAATAACGCCATTCTGTGCAGGCGACCTCTAAAGTACCCGTGCCCTGTTAGTATCTGTGAAATAACGTACTCAGGTTCCACCCATGGATATGTCAGACGCGTTGTAACTTCTGGAAGGAAGCAGTACAGCTCCCACCCGTCCCGACACACGTGGCCCAGCGCGTCGGCACACGCGGCCCAGTTGGCTCCACCTCCACAGATGGGGTTGCCCGGCACTACAGGACAACCCCACCTACTTTGTGACAGTGCAATGGGGTGAGGTTCCCACCCTCGCCTCATGCCCCCTGCGCAAAAGCGCCTTCTTTTGTTGCTCTTTGGTCCCCTCTTCTTATAAGAGGGGTACCAACAGCGCTTCCTCCTCCAGCTCTTTAGCCCCCTCTTCCTATAAGAGGGGTGCAAGGGGACTTTTCAATTGGCTTCGCCTGGGTTTACCTCGGTCTACTAAGCCCCACCGCCACGACAAGGCTTGAACCATGGTGGGGGTGGCCCTCAATACCTTGGCTTATCGTGGGTGAGCAAGTATATCTACTGAACTTACGATCTGTATACTACCTCTTCGGGGATAACTGGCGTGAAGGTACATTTTCTTTTTTTTTTTTTATAATAAAAATCTTAAATTTATACGGTTCCTTAGATTAAAAAAAGTTTAGTATATTTCCGGTGTCGAGCACTGTAACACATTCGGTACACAACCGAGTGGTCAGTGCACCGGTAGCAGACCGTCCAACCGAGTGGTCAGTGCACCGGTAGCAGACCGTCCAACCGAGTGGTCAGTGCACCGGTAGCAGACCGTCCAACACTATGATCTATAGCTGTTGATTTACGAAAATACCAGTATACACAGCGAACGACAAAAAAAAAATCCGTATAAAAGATTTGCACAATGTAAGCTTTGCACCTTGTGTAAACAACTTAAAATCAGCAGAAACTGTATGTTTATGTACAATCAAGGGCTCATTAAAATGACAGACGTGTATTTTTGTGAATAAACATTTATAGCCAACATCTGATAAAATCATTCCATCCGATTGGAATGCCAAACATGCCTTTGGAAGTACGTTCATTATTTATTACACCTACGTTTTGTAATTGCTGTGCCCGCGGTTTTACCCGCGTATTTCCCCAAAAAGACTATCAACTCTTTCGGGAAGTATAAATATACGATTATAATTTGTGAGGTAGTATTAATATGTTAATTGCGATTACAATCATCCATTATTTTAGTGATTTAAACGTAAACAAGAGAAACATTCGGATTTGTAGTATTTTTTGTTTGTAGCATTTGGGGACCAACAAGTATACTAAGTTATTTGATAATAACCGACGATTACTGGCTTACGTTGCCCCCCTTGTCCCATCCACCCCAATAGGCTACCAGTAAGTCAGATGTCGAATCTACTCGACAGTATACCGTGTCTTCTTTTCTTTAAATAACTCTGCCTGACAACTACAATTTTATAAGATCACCTCGCCACTTCTGTATTCCTACTCAGGCTCTCAAAAACACTTCAACTGTTGCACTTTCATAAGTGCACACTACACATTAAATCTGCAACAGCATTATTCCTGTAACAGTATAACATTTCTGTTAGTATCGTTTAAAAACTCTTTCTAGAGTTTTATATGTATATGTAGGTTGTGGCCCCATTAGATAGTTTAATACACTGTTTCAGTTTCTTTGCTTAAAGGGAAAGAGAGGCAAGGTTGTGCTTCAGACGATTATGTGTATTTTTATGCTAATCTGGACCCAACAATTATTGACACATATAAATGAAAACAGATTCAATGTGTAACTTAAGAAAATACAGTGTTCATAAGACTTTAGTCTTTATAGTTATGCAATAAAGTCTTTGTTTGTTGAAGAGATTTGTCAGGAATTAATAGTAACAACTATTAATTCCTGACAAATCTCTTCTTACCTTGAGTATTCGTTAGTCTGATTAAACTCAGTGTTATCCAGGATTTCATTAAAATCAGAATGTCAATCTCCATCTTGAGTGTTTATTCTAAATCGAGTTAGGGAATTGATTTTTGAATAGAATAACGAATTGGAATTTCAGTAAAGATAGCATTAACTTTTCTTAAAATTGTTTGTTTTTAGGGTTCTTTACACTGGAGGTAATAATAACATATTCACGACAACAAATTCTGTATCGGATGCCTTTTCTATCGCATGGCAAAATGCATTTACGCACTGCGCTACAAGTCTGGCTTGAACACATGCTGTGTTGGGCTCGGCACATCATACATACCACTGTATGGTGGAGTGTCGCGGATCTTTTGGCAATTGGATACCCCAGAGGACGCCTACCCTAATAAGATAGCAATTTTGTAATTAATATTTATATCTGATTAGTCAAATTAAAATTTATATTTTTCCTCATTGGATCGCTAAATATATTATCTTAAAATTGCAATTCATTTTAAATTATATAAATGTATACATACAACATATCGCGGGAATTAACTCTGATGATCATTACGTATTATATTTCAAATTACCATTTTATTGGAGAACAACGTGAGAACAATAATTTGTCTATCATCACAGACAGCGTGAAAAATCTTCAACAAGAAGAAGACATATCTTGTTCGGCATTCCCGTATGTCGCACTAACTGCACTCACGTTGTTGGAACAGTTTCTGAACCATACTTATACAATAAAATTATTAAAACTCAAAATTTTGTGAGTACTTAGACTTTTAAATATAAAAGATACAGTCTTATTTGATGGCTCTGGATTACGATTTAACCGAAAATCTTTTAAAAGTAGACAAATAAATAAGTATGTATATGTGTGTGTCCATATGTTTATGTATTATATAATGTTAATTGTAATGTTTCACAAATATAATATAAGAGGTTTTGTTGTTTTTATGTATTTTAATGGGATTTATTATGTTATAACATATAATATATATTAATCTCTATAAAGCATAATGTATATTATCTTCTATACATTTTTGTTGTAAAAATAACTACTAGAATAAATAAATATGAATTATCTAATCTGTACAGCTATAATATATGTTAAATAAATTTATTTATTCTGTAGTAATAACAATTTCCTTAAGAAAAAGCTATAAGTTAATAATGAAGGAAGAATCGATTATTTTTGTTTGTACTATAGCTGATAATATTTAAACACACAAAGAAGTATAGACGTTATTGCTACGCAACGTAAGTTATATTGCGTTCAGCATACGTGCGAGCGAACCATGTCTATTCCGTCAAACAATAATTGTTACTAGTTGGGAGGGTAGGTAATCGCTTGATCTCGCATTTTTACTTGTTAAATATTTTCTATTTTGATACCCTGTTTTTTATTACTCAAAAGTTTATCTAAATTTGTATTACGTCTTTCTGTTAATATTGTTCTATTGCATTTATAATGTAATAAATACTGGTGGTAATAATTATAAAACGGTTTTAAAATATTGTTTAGTATTAAAATAATGTATAAAGTGTGAAGGGATTGTACCACATTAACATGTATGGTTTTGTTACATCATTTTTTTATATATTTTTCCAGGGGTGTTTAAATTGTGATGATAAACAATGTAAGTGCGTTTTGTTACAAAATGTGAATAAATAAATTAATAAAACAAATAAACAAATTAAAAAAACAATAAATCTATATGTATAGTATTAATGTAAATATGGGCATAAATAATATTAACTGTCGAAATTTCTAGAGTATATTTGTTTTCTGAAACGAAAACCTTTGTTTTGTTTAATATAACATACAATGTGTTGGTATTGAAGACTTTATATACTGAATAAACTTTTTGCAAAAGCGAGCAAAGTTTAGTGTCGTGTATTTAAATACTGTTGCGTGATATTTTCAGATTGATTCGTAGTACCAATTACCGTGACCGTGACTTATGCTACGAAAAGCATTTCGTAGCATAAGCTCGTAGCATCACATCGCTGTGCTACGAGTGCGAGTAGCTTCACTTGCGTGTGCCATGTACCATGTTGCTAATGCGAATCCATAACATTTTATCAGGGTAATGCCATGCCACATTGCAACCAAATTGTGCAAGGAAGTTACATCACGCTCGCAAGGATACAGCTGTCCTTTCGTTTTTGAAGGTCCATCGATGGAGAGGAGAGTCATTACGTTTTAATAATGTGAACACAAAAAACAACAAAATCACAATTTCGATGACATAGGCATCGGTACTCGTAAAAATGACTAACACTTACTCAGACTGCTGGTTATAAAAAAATAAATATTCACTTCAAAAATCTTTTACCGAAACGCTGATTTCATGACTCAACCACTAGAAGTTCAAAAGTGTCACCTGGGATGCGGGACACATCACTAGATAACGCGCAAAGCACATTAGGCCCACAACGAGAGAGTTGGGACGTATATGAGACAATCTTGTTCAAACTTTTGCACATTCCACAGCATTAGCGTCTGTAACTTTGTTATTACCTGTTGCTAATCTAGGCTTTTAAGTCTGTAGTTGTATAAAAACGCTAATATACTTATGCGGTAATACATCCACGATAGAACGACCATTAAATATTTAGTTTAAAGTCTTAAGAGCGTTTAGTTTAAAAAAGCGCGTTTATAATATAAGAGTATCAAAGCTAAGCGTTTTGCGACAGACAAGTAGATATTTTTTTTAGTTTGAGACAAGGTAAAAGAGGGAAACGAAAAATTTATACGATCCCTTTACTGTACTCATTACGTCTGTCTGTTTTGTAGTACAAGGAGCAAACGGGCAGTGGCTGTATTTTGAACATTGGTAATGTTACCTAACAAATGTTTTTTTTTTTTACTCTTGTAGTTATTATCTTCAGTCAGTCTCCCAAACTATGAGCAGATAGGTTATAGGAGTTTGACGAGTACTGGTGAGGTAGGACCCCCTTTCCAGATATTCATTGATTTCTTTGTCGCAGCTATACCAT
Source organism: Eumaeus atala (assembly GCA_017140195.1). Lineage (NCBI taxonomy): Eukaryota > Metazoa > Arthropoda > Insecta > Lepidoptera > Lycaenidae > Eumaeus > Eumaeus atala. The sequence goes on along the minus strand of JAFELO010000015.1, from coordinate 688,844 downwards.
GGCACCACAGCACAGAACCCAAATACAGAATAAGTATCGTAATTCAAAAAATTACGTCATTCTGGGGTCTTTGAATGATTTTTGGTACTCGATGTTTTTTAGGAATGATAACAATCATTATACTTATTATGCTGCGGAAGTTATGATCAAGGGTAAAAATAATGTGTTATGTCTTTTTTTCAAATCTGGGATAGATTCCTTACACGTCCTCGTTAATGGATGAAAACGAATTGTGGTATTTTTCCTACGCCAGGAACAGTTTAACATTGAGCCACTAAACGACTGGTATCTATCGGAGTCTATAAATATCTTATGACCAAAGATTCATTACCATCTTTTAATCAACCCTCAGGGGACAATCCGGACCGCCGCCCCCCCCCTACCACGAACTGCTCACGCTTGCATTGCATTGAGATTGTCCCGGTAGTTTCCGGGTGGTATACTTATTTCAAAGTTTAGACTATTAATTATTGCTACATTGCAGCTTAACTAGATTGGCACCGCCGTTCTTTTTTTCCTGAAAGGTTGACAATTTTGTTTAAGCAATGAAGACATCCAGTGATAAATGCAGATTTATATGGATACCGATAGATGTCAACAGGCTCCGATTTTTTGTTTGCCCCCTAGACTAGAAGCAAATCCTTATCTCATGCTGCAGGTATACCTAGACATCATGTTAATTGTGATGTTTAGCTCTATTACCCTAAAACATTAAACAGTATGTATGCCAACTGCTTCGACCGCAATTCCGCACTTATTGAGACATTTGCTAAAGTATTCTACAAAAACGGGTCCAATTATTTGGTACTAAAACAGAAATCGAATAGATACATGTAAATTCCATCTGGACGGCTGCCAACCGCATTCCACTTTTAAGGCTTCTCCGTCAATTTGACACTTTTTTGGCCCTTCCCAAATCCCTCGCGATTTATACGAACCCCCAACACTGGCTGTGACACTTTTATAGTGTTGCTCTTTTGATATTCTGTATCGTCTTCGGGGAATACAACGATGAAAGATATTTATGACAGAATAAATGGTATATGTACTAATGTTGTAAAGTAAAGAGTCACTTCGTTTAGCAATGTTTTCTTTCAGCCCTTGATACTAGATTTATTGAGACCTAGATATACCATCACGTTATGAGCAACGTGTGTACTACGTGCTTGAAAGCTCGAAACACTGCAAATTTTTAGGGAACCTCAAAAGGAAATAAAGTAAAGCTTATATTATTACTTTTTTGTCCGTGAAGACCTATTTATAATTCAGTTACATATAGAAGGACCAAATCGAATTTAAGTCAATGCAATCAAAAGATACTGTATTTAGGTGCATAGAAAGAGGTAGTGCTATGCTGTATAGGAGGATGTAGTACCATGCATAGAGCATGACACTACATCTTACTATGCGACGGAATTGGACCGGCACGAACGGAGAGGTACCTCTCGCTCACACAAATCGGTTTGTGAGTAGCCCATCGGGGGAGAGGAAGAAAGGCAATGCATCGACATAGTAATTGTGAACGTGTTCGTGGGCGACAGTAGTCGTTAAAACTACTTGTACTTGCCATTAACTTAAAATCATAAAACTAGGCAAGAATATAGAAATATTGGCAGACTGTACAAAATAAAGGAAAAATCCGAAAACTGTAAAAACCATTACATGCATATTTGTCTTGGTTCCTTAACGTTTACTGAATATATTAGATCTATTAAATATTCATCTTTTCTCACGAGTAACTAAATTAAAGTAATGTAATCCAGTAGACAAAATTTCAAAAAATCCTACCCGTTTACTTTACTAAAGTTGGAATTTAACAAGGTTTTATATTATAGGATTTCATGTTATAACATAAGATTTTTTTACTATAATACTATGTATATTCTCTTTTATGCCATTGTTCTCGTCAGCTGGTACAAACATAATTAGCGATAAAAGCAAACACAAGAAGCGAAATAGTTTTAATACAAACAAAAAGTGTGCAGAATCTCGCCTCTTTGGAGACAAAAACCCTTGTCGCATCCGGGATCTTATACGACGTAACGAAGCGTGAGTGAGACCACTTCGCGAATGCAGAGCATGGTGCAGTACAGGTAATCTTACCACAGAGACATCAAATATTTACGACGCGTTTCCTTTCATAGCAATTTTGGTCGTAAAATTGAACTTACAGAATGATGTAGCATATCCTCCTAGTCGAAATTTGATTACGGCTCAACTGAGACCAGTAAATCAGGTAGTACAAACTTTAGTGCCTAAGCACAAGTACACTCCCTCATTCCGACGGGACAGGACTCGACCGGTTGATTGCTAAGGGTGTTTCACACTTGGCCGTGGGAAGCTCGAGCCAATGGGATATAGCGATGATCATACAAATGCCCGGGCCCAACGCTCGTCACGGCATGCCCGTCTTATGAAAATTATCCCTTATGATTAATGTGGTTTGAGAGTTTCTGGGGGTTAATTGGAGGGGGAAGGAGCTTACTACCTTTGTTCTAGAGATAAAACCGTCAAACGAAAAATTCTTCTTCTTTATAATATTAAGAAGGTATATTTTTCATTAATTGTTAATTTTTATTTGCAAGAATATGTTGTAGGTACAAATTAGGTCTTACAAGTATAAACATTAGAAACATTACAATTGTAACAACATTTTCATTACACAGTCTGCCGATCAGTCGGCGCGCTAAAATTTAAATTGTTACACTTAAATGTAATTGACAGAATAAAATAAAGTAGAGGAAATCTTGTGAATACAGATTATAAACTAATTGGCATGTAGGTACAATAAATTGTCACAAATTAAACAAAGAGAAAGAAATTGATATAAATTAAATAAAGATGGCGAAGATATTATCTAAAATTAATAACAAGTATCTATTTATGTCAAAAATGATACAAAACAATGAAATCTTGTGTAGGTAGTCAAGTTTCCGGGAGCGAGAAATAACTTTTTAAAAATTTAAAACTTTATTTAAACTTAAACTTAATTAAACAATTCAAAAGATTTGGATTTTAAATTGTTACTTAAACTAAAACTTATTTTAATGAGACAACCGAACAGAGTTAGATGCTCTAATTGAATGCTTCAATATGTAGCATGTAAATCCGTTCATAATGTGAAAACATTCCTGGTTCACACGCTACATGATATTCCTGCGAATGAAATAGGTGCTGTCTAAGCATTAATTCTTATAGTAGGGATGGGTGAGGCTAACATAACTCCTCGCTCCTTAAGTTCGGAACCATCAGAAATGGTTATTTTCTGAGGGTTGCGACTATTAACCGCTAATTTAATCTTATTTCTAAACTTATACAGAAATAACATAAGGACTCAGGAGCTGAAAATTACATATAAAATGATTGTTGCGACACTGACACTACTGACTCTTACTATGTTCACTTTTCCACTATCACTGTCACTAATCTCCTGCATTTTTACGATTGTTGAAAGGTGTTTTATGTCATCCAGGTTAATTCCTTTGATAAGTGAGGTATCTGCCTGGTAATCCATCAACTGTTCCATACACGTATGTATTGGGTACGGTACAATTTCATTGTCGGTGCATAAGTACTGGTCTTCGTCGGAGATAATTTGACACGGCGACGTTACAGGTAAGTACATTGAACTTTTCACCATAAGGAAGGGATATTCAGGAATTATAATATAAGTACGATTTTTAGAATGATCAAAAATAGGTAAAGAATAAATTTTATAAAAATCGTAAGTATTGTTATCGATAAGTGGGACCTCTACTATAAACGTGATCTGGTTTCCTTTCATATATGCTTTTACAGAAAATGTTCTTTCTATTTTAACTAGATTACTTCTAGATACAGGATAAACAAGGTTATTAAATTTTTCTATATAAGAAGGAGTCTGAAACAATTCTGTAGAGTTTATAATACTTTGATGTAACACAGACATTTTACTTAGAGCTAGAGCAGTTTGTATTTCACTTAGTGCTATGTATATCGTTCGAAAGCTATTAATAAATGTAGTGAACATACTTAATGTATAAGTGGAGTAAATGAAATTATTTTCTTTCGTACTAATATCTCTTATCATCAGTTCTATGCGTCTTAAACGTTCATTTTGAATCAAGGAGTTGTTATAGAGTACTTCTGTACTGTTAAAATGATAATCCATGATTTTGGTTATTAATGTTATTTTATTTTGTAAATGGTTTTGTTTATTATATAAATTTTGAATGAGATAGTCGTATCGGAGTGCATCATCGTTATCTAGATTACCGGTTATAGATTTTATAACAGATCCAAAGGGGTTTAATAATCCACGTTTAAATCGTTGCGAGGGTATAATTTGCATAATTTTTTTTATAGTAGAATCTTTAATATATTCGACTTGGGTTTTAATATTACTAAATTCATTATGATACGGCTTACTTACATTAACTAGTTTAACAAATTCCTTATAACTATTTATATTATATTATAGATCTTCAAAAATTCTTACAAAATTTAATATTTTAATAATAACCCATTTATTTTCCTGCCTATAGGATTAGCCTTTTCTTACGGGTAATAACCCTGGGTTACCTTCAATCTTTTGCAGTTGAAGAGCCTGGCTGTCTTTCACCGCAAGCAGGATTAGCATGCACCACCTGTGGAGGGCGCCTTATATTTCTAATGTGGACATTACTCCTTCTATTGCCTATTTTAATGGGAACTATATTTCGTTTTAAAGGACCACACACATGAGCCTTCTGATATAAGGGCCTATCTTTACTTTGACGCGTATTTACTGCTTTAGCAAAAATAATATCCTCGTTAACCTCAAAACTATTGTCACCGCCTTATCTATTTCTTTCCTTTTCCTTAGACTCTATTATTTTGTTTGAAATATACCGGTATAAATATTTGGTTCGTTTTGCGTGATCTTTAAGTAGTTGTTGCATATAAGATTTTTCGAAGTTAACGTTAAATATATTATTAGAGTCTGTATGACCAAAGACGACTTCAAATGGTGTAACTCCCGTTACACTATGAATCGTATTATTATAGGCCATTATTGAATACGTCATAACGGATGCTGCATCTGTGAACTTTTGTTCGTATTTTGCTAGTCTATAAATTTTAAGAAGGATATCTTTCTATAATTCCTGTTGAGTTGGGGTTATTAGGAGTGGTTATGTGTAATTCAATTTTTTACATATATGTTAATTCCCGCATAAGCATATTATTAAATTCTGTACCCGGATCGCATGAAATCTTTTTGGGAATACCGTAAAATGAAAAATACTTTATCAATGCACGAACTACTTCAGGGGTTGAACGGTTACTAATACTCATTGCTTGCCCCAATTTACTGAACGCGTCTACTAACGTTAAATAATATTTACCTTCTATATTAAATAAATCTATGAATATTTCCTGAAAGGGTTGCCTCTTGAGTCTGTGTAAGCTGTAATAACGGTTTTGATGGCTTTCTATCGTACTTCATTTTCTTACAGAGTTCACATGAATTAATTACTCCAGATATTGTATCTTGTAGATTTTCCCAATAGTAAACTCGCCTAATTCTAGCCATGGTTTCCTTAATGCCACGATGACATGTTTTCCCTTCGTGATACTTTGAAATTATAGCTCTTTGTTCTTTTTCATCTTCTTTGTACATTACTCTTTCTGTACATTCTAATATATTAATGGTGTCCTTTGTAAATAGAGAAATAATTGTATTTGCGAAGTCTATCCTATGCTGTTTCTCTTCAAAGTAAATGAAGTATTTTATTTTAGGTCTTATGTATTCCTTAAGAAAATCTCTAATTAAATCTTTATTATTTAACGGCAAGAACACTTCTAAAATTCTATATTTTGGCCTTGACAGGTGATCCAAATGAAATCCAAGTAAGGGACCTGTCCTTTACTTGGATTTCATTTTTGAACCACGAGAATACTAATATTTGATTTGGTTTTGTGTCAATTGCTTCGTGTAATATTGGGATTCCTGCAGTGTCAAAATGTATGTTTGAATGTATGGTTTCTGTGCTGCTAGATACAGAGGGAATAGGATACTGTTCTTCAAATTCCAAATCGTTGGGGCTTACTGAGACAGTGGCAGATGAATCAGAAATAGTTATTGTCTTACTATCATCATCAGAGCATTTGTTTTCGGCTAATTTCGAAATTTCATCAGTTATTTCCGATAAATACTTTTGTAATTGTTCATCTTTTTTATCAATGTGAACTACTAATGATTCCTTATCGTCAGACTCTATAGCATTTAATTTTATACGGGACAAAGCATCTGCATTAGTATTTTGTTTTCCTTTTTTGTAAATAACTTCGAAGTCATATTCCTGTAAGCGTAAACGCCATCTAGTCAATTTACTGTTTGGTTCTTTGATAGAGTATAGCCAAGCTAGTGGACGATGTTGAGTATATATTGTGAATTTTTTCCCAAATAGATAGGGTCTGAAGTGTTTAACAGCCCACACTATAGCTAATAGTTCACGTTCTATTGTGCTGTACCGTGATTCGGTGTCACTGATAGTTCTACTGGCATAAGCAATCGGATGATCATTACCTAAAGATCCCTGTGAGAGTACTGCTCCTATTGCCACATTAGAGGCATCTGTCGTTAATATAAAAGGCTTACTGAAGTCAGGGTATTGTAATAGTGGTGCATTTACTAACAGCTCTTTACATTTTTGAAAGGCTTCTATAAAATTGTCATTGATTATAATTTTGTTACGCTTTTTTAGGCAAGAAGTTAATGGTTGAGTTATTTTAGCAAAATCTTTTATGAATCTTCGGTAATAACCTATGAGTCCGAGAAAGCTTTTGATTTCTGTTATAGTTTTAGGTACTAGATAGTCTAATACTGCTTTAATTTTATCATTATTTGACTTAAGGCCATCTTTTGTTATAGTGTGACCCAGATATAGAACTTCTTTTCGGAGAAATTCTGAATTATCTAATTGGACTTTTAAGTTTGTTTTACGTAACCTATCAAAAACTGTCTTTAGGCTATTAATATGCTCGTTTAGGCTCGCTGAGTATATTATAATGTCATCTAAATATACCATGCAGTGAATGCCTTGTAGTCCTCTCAAAACATTATCCATGGTTCTTTGAAATGTCGCCGGGGCAGTCTTCAAGCCAAACGGCACTCTTAGAAATTCGAAGTGACCTGATTGTGTGCTAAAAGCGGTCTTTTGACGATCTGAATCGTTTATCTCGATTTGGCGGTAGCCGCTTACTAAATCTAAAGTAGTGAAATAAATACTTTTGCCTAACTTGTCAAAAAGATCAGTTATGTGTGGTAATGGATATTTATCATCTACTGTGATCTCGTTGAGGCGTCGGTAGTCTATAACCATTCTATATTTAGGCTCTCCTGATGCATCCATTTTTTTTGGGACAAGATGTACAGGGGCACTCCAAGGGGAAAATGATTCTTGTATGACATTATCACCTAAAAGTTCTTCCACACAGTCATTTCTTCATTTAAAGTATTTTGGATTACTGTTTTTGCATAGCCATTGACACATGTAACTATCGCACTGGGCATTCGCACACCTTTACAGAATTCGAGATAGTTTAAAATGGCATCGCCTGAATGTTGCGTTGTCGGTAAGCTAACTCGTAATTCGGATCTGGGTGGCAGTTGAATTTTATAATGCGCCTCGTTATATATAATAGGAATCTCAGTGTTTTTAATTTTTAGAATTTTATTTTTTAAATCGATTATAGCGTCTAATTGCTTTAACAAATCATTGCCAATTAAACCTTCATATTTCGAATCGACATTATATACGTAAAATTTATGATAGCTATTGGAATTAATTATTGGTAATAATGGTATTTGCATGACTTCACTATGTCGGCTAGATGCGTGGGTAATAATCACTTCAAAGGGTTCATAGTATATATATTGCTCAAAGTAATTATGTGCTTTATCAGGTCGTATAAATGACCGTGTACTACCAGTGTCGATCATAAATTTTGAATCTATTTCTGGTATATAAATATGTGGTAATTTTAAATTAGGATCACAATTAATTTCTATTATTTCTTTAGGCAGCTTGAGGCTATTATGTGAAAATTTTCGACATTACTTTCATTGTCAGTCTGTTGGGACAGCACATGGTCTATTTCAGGGGACTCATCGCTATCCGTTGGCTGAGCAACATAATCCTCGTTATAATTTTGATTATCAGCATATGGATAAAAATCATTATAATAATTATGGGGTTCATTATAATCAGAATATGGAGACGGTTCGTCGTTTACATTTAATTCATGTAATCGGTTGATTTTTGGACGCGGAGCTGTTCGCATTGAAACATCGGTATTTTGTGGCTGTGTAGGCCTATAACCAAAATTATGTTGTGGTTTATAACCAAATTCTTGAGGTGGTTTGTAGCCAAACTGGTTTAATGGTTGATTATTAAACTGTTGGGGTGGTCTATATCCAAATTGTGGGGGTGATTTATAACCAAGCTGGTTTGATGCCTGATTGCCAAATTGTTGTGGTATCATTCTTGGCTGGTTATTATTAACACTAGGCCTATAACCAAATTGTGGGTTGGTATTAAAATTAGGTTTATATCCAAAGGGCATTTGTTTATTTTGCATAGCTAATGGCTGATGATATTGTTGAGCTTGATTAATTTGTGGCATACCGAATTTAAAATTTTTATTTTGTTGTATAGGTAAATTAAAATTATTTTTAAAATTTGAAAAGATTTGCGAATTTTTATGTGTGTTATTTGATGTATATAATTTATTTTTCGCGGTATACTGATCCTGAAAATTGACTTCCTCTAAAACTATACTTAGCGCCTGTTCTAAAGTGTCGGGCGTTTTTAAGCGCACTATTCGAACCATGTACTCGGGTAAATTATATAAAAAAACATTTAGGGCCATATTGTTATAAATTATAATTTTACTCTGTTTTATTTGTTCATTACTGATCCTGTTCACTTTTGATATTAAAGTCGAACGGACGGATTGGATCCTGTTACAAAATTCTAAATAACTTTCGTGATTTTTAATCTTTAAGCTTTCTAATTCAATTGCAATACATTCCTCGTTACGCGGATCCCCAAAATGCTGAATTAACAGATTCTTGAAGTCCGACCATGAAACAATATCCTCACGCTCGCTTATCAGTGCAGCTGCATTGTCTACTAACCTACTCATAACACAATGCATAACATATACATTTTGCGCATCACTTCCCTTAAATTTATCAATTATATACTCGCATTTTCTTATATATAGATTTAATTGTCTTTTATCTCCACCAAATAACGGGATAAGTTTTATAAATTCACTGGGAATAAGGGTAACTTGTTCCATTTTTTTTTAATATAATAAAATGCGAATAAATAAAATTCTTAAAATATGATATACAACTTTTTAAAGCGTATATAAAAATATAATTACTATATTATTATTAATTAAACCTTTTATATTTTAACAGTAACAGTTTTATTTATATTTTTATATTATATGTAAGATCTAAGAGACTTAATTATATAAATTCTGTATGTCTATGTCATAATATTATTTACTAATTATTGTTATAAAATATTCCCTTTTAATATTTCTATAAATCAATGATAAACTTTGTACTTATATACTTTTTAACACTTAAACTTAAACCAGATAACGTTATAACGGAAGAGGTTCTATTCCTGAAATAACGAGCAGGTAAGGAAGGTGAAAAGTTGTACTCACCAACCGGCTGCTGCATTCATTTTCTTCTCCACGGCTTGTCTTATTTATTTGGTAGGTCCTTTTGGATTACTCCCTATGTTCGCGTCTTGATGGCGAAATTATCAGAATTTTATGACGAAAACGCGACGAAACGGCACAATTTTCGGGAAAAATCATACCGGCTGCGCCAGTCAAGTTTCCGGGAGCGAGAAATAACTTTTTAAAAATTTAAAACTTTATTTAAACTTAAACTTAATTAAACAATTCAAAAGATTTGGATTTTAAATTGTTACTTAAACTAAAACTTATTTTAATGAGACAACCGAACAGAGTTAGATGCTCTAATTAAATGCTTCAATATGTAGCATGTAAATCCGTTCATAATGTGAAAACATTCCTGGTTCACACGCTACATGATATTCCTGCGAATGAAATAGGTGCTGTCTAAGCATTAATTCTTATAGTAGGGATGGGTGAGGCTAACATAACTAGATACTATAAATATATTGCCACAATTTACTTAAAATATCAAAAGATAAAATAAATGTCAAAATAGAAAAGTGCATTCACAAAAATCATATTTATCAATTAGATATTTATTAAACGAATAGTAGCACTTATTTAACAGATATTTATAAGTCTCTAGAATGTCAAAATCTTTAATTTTCTAAGTTCGTCTGGATTATGGTTATAATTTTTTATAGCCATACAAAATACATTTCTACCAAAGAGATACAATGTATGGGGGGTGGGGGGCATATAAAGCTTATGTTCAAATTTCACCCTAGCTCTAGAAGAATAATTATAATGTTGATTGTGCGTACCAAATAATTGTAAGCTTTTTTAGCAAAAATTAAAACTTCCTAGATAAAGAGTCCAGTTAATGGTAGAATTTTAATTACCTGAAAAAATGGTTTGCAAGAGTATCTTAATTTTAAACCATTCATGGCTCCAATACATATTTTTGGGCTGTGAAAGCTCTAAAGCCATCTACAGAATTTCCACAAATAACGATTCCGTAAAGTAGGCGTGACGAAATATGATCATGATATGGTAATTTTGCTGTGCTTTTGTTAGTAGTTAGTGAAAGTTTGCGTAATATATAAACAATTTTTCAGTATTAGTGCAAAGTTTCTCAATGTGAGCAATCCAATTAAATTGAACGCCAAAAACAATGCCTAAAAATGTTGCCTCAGTTCCAATTTCTTGTTGTCAAAAGAGGCCATTTATATAATTAGGATTATATCGATTATAGGCACTACATTGCAATATTATCGTCTTCTCCATATTAAAATTTAATTTATTTGTATGCATCCATTGACCTATGGATCGTAAACCTTTACTTGATTCTAATTGTATGTTCGTTTTTACATTTGTCGTAATACTATGTTAATAGTAACGTCGTCAGCAAATAATACACAGTCATGTATAGTCGCATTTGGTAGATCATCTATAAATTTCGCAAATAAGAGAGGTCCAACTACAGTATCTTGTGGCACACTGCAGGCATTTTGGGGTAGGAATCGTGTTTTAACTGAGAGATGTGATGTTTTAACAGAGAATATTCTCTTCCTTTTCATGTATCTCAACTCCAGAAATCAATCTGATAGATAGCTGGTTGAAATACTTAACGTTATACCTTTGTACAAAAAATGTGATAAGCTTGAGATTGTAAAATATGGACATTATTTCCGATTCTATCTAAGTAATGCACACGAGTGATTTACTTAGATAGAATCGGAAAAAATGTCCATATTTTACAATCTCAAGCTTATCACATTTTTTGTACAAAGGTATAACGTTAAGTATTTCAATTTTGATGGAAATATACCTTCAATAAATGATAAATTTACAATATGAGCGATGGGAGTTGATAATTTTCCTGCACATTGTTTTATAATATAATAATAATAATAATAAAACTTAACATTTAACACACTACGTTAGCCCAGCCCTGTGTTAAGTACCGTAAGAACTTGTGTTACAGGTACTAGACAACGGAAATATATTTAATATGTTTTATAAATTTAAGAAATTTTATATATTTAATTGTTATGGTACACATACATGTATATACATCCATTACCTTGCCGGTATTTGAACCCGCAATATCTGACGTAACCTGCGGACTAACCGCCACGTTGCCAACTGAGCCAGCTGGTCGTCAATTAATCTCGTCATATCCTACAGACTTTGTGTTTTCTAGACTTATAATAAATTTATATATATCGTATGGTACAACTGAGATCAAAAATAAGCTGTTTTCAATTTAAGCATAGTATTTGTATTGAAAACTGTCGTTATTCCCAATCTTACTCATGTTAATATATTAATAAAATAAGAGTTAAATGCATTTATCCACACCAATCGTTATCGCGTATATTTATTATGGATTTTTGATTGATAAATTTCAGACAAAGCATTCGTTTTTCCGGCCACTATTATACTATTGGTAATTCCTTTGGTTAACTACCTGTTACGTATTTATTTATCTACTCATTTGATTTTGATTATCGGAGATATAAATTATTAAAAAGTGTCAAATATTCAATAAAATTATTACAAGCTGTATTGGTATCTGTAGCATTCAAAATATCGTCAAAAGATAAAACAGGCATACGGTCTGAAAATTTTCCCATATTATCTAGCGAGTATTCTCTACGACTCTCAAACCAAACTGGGTTTTTTTTGAATACTACTGTTTAATGGAGCTAAAGAAAAACACAGTAATTGAACAGTTTCATGTTCCGACAATCCAATTGTTAGATTTTCGGAGTATACAGCAACCATATTACTGATTATCAAAGCAATACAGGATTTATTGTCTAAACGTTATCAAGTACACAAAATACTTATCATAAGGATGAAGCCAAAGTACAATTGATTGATAACCAGTTGAAGTCGTCTGAAGGGATAAGTGTCATTACGTTTACAATGCACCTAAAAGTCCGTAAAATATTGTTAAGTCCCCGGATGAAATGTGGTTATCTAAATTAGTAGATGGGTACAGAGTTTTGTCCATTCTTTTTATTTTTAGCTTGAGGGTAAGGCAAGATTATTTAGTTGAAAAATGCTACTAGTAATGCATATTTATCTTTTCGAACGACCCATGATTATCTTATGCATTCGTATACATAAGATAATCATGGGTTGATAGTCATGGATGATGATATTGGTCTTATAAAAAAGTTGCTATATAAAAAATAATACTCCCAAAACGAGACAAAAGCAACGAAGCTATTAGTATAATAACACTCTCATTTTACAAAATTTACCAAAAACTTTTCTGTGGACCCTAGGGAAAGGCAAAGAAATTGTACTGTTATATTTTTCATTCATAATAAATTATTTGTATTTTTGCTATGATATATTTGTCCAGAATCGTTGTTCCGACCAGACGGCTCCGTTTATTCTGTTAAACTTAAACACAAACACTTGCATTATCCAACATTATCCACAAATTTATAACAAATGGCCTTTATGAACAAGCAGCAAATTAATTTGTGTGATATTGTCATAAAGCCTTTTTAAAAGAAAGAGCTGACTGAGTATTGCAAAATGTTTTGTATTTTAATGCAAAATATGTATTTTTATGCAGCCAGTTATTTTATATCTCCTGGCGCGACACTTGTGATACGATATTGGGCTGGGCTAATCTCCGAAGCTTCTAGACTTAGTTATATACAGCACTTTGTAAAATTTAATACTTGTATTTTATTTTCATTAATGGGCGTGATAATTTTGTTGCCACTGCAATGTAAAGCAGCTAATTAATTAATAAAATATACATCATGATATTAATTTATCTATCTAGTAACGTAATATGTTCGTACATGATACGAAGTGAAAATGGTGCATTTTATGCATTCTGCCAATATTAAGCGCTAACGCAATGTAAATATCATTAAACTTAAGCTTCCTGCGTTTCAACCATTTTGGCTTTAATAGTTTTAAAGCTTTCCAACTTTATCACCACTCTGACCTTTTATCTAACAATAGAAGTATGTATTATCTATGGAATTCAAAACACTTAAAATTGCTTTGATCATTAAAAGTTTTGTAAAATTTTCTTAACTACCAATTTAAGATTATTTATTACCATAGCCAAAAAAGGCATCACTCTCATTACAATTTAGATTTCACGTTGGAAACCTGGTTTTATGATATTTGACATGTATCGTGTATCTCCATAATATTACATCAATAGAACTTAATTAATAAAGTCTCTGAAGGTAGATTAATCTGTTCGCGTATAAAGCGAAGTACAGACGGTGCGTTTCATGTGCTCTGCCAGCGTAAAGCGCTAACGCTATGCAAATATCATTTATCTTAAACTTTCTCCGATTCAACCATTTTGAATTTAATCACAAACAGTCTTTATAATCTACTTCGTTATTGTTCTGAATTGACTGACAAAGAAACTAACCATCGAATTATATTTTCTTATGAAATATAAAATTCAGTACTTTATTCGGGTTGTACATTATTTGTTAAGTGTGGTTGCTATTTGAACATAGTGTTATAAAAGTATAGAACGTAAAAATATTTTTCTTTTACATTTTGTATATAAGTTTACAGTAAACTCTAAACTTATATAATTATTTTATTGCACAAAGTAAATAAGTACACAATATATTTATTATCAACTTTAATGAGAGATAAGGATTTGTGTTACAGGTACTAGACAACGGCAATATATTTAATATTTTAGGAAATATATTTAATATTTTAATATTTTATTATGACAAGTTTCGCAGTAGGGACCGCATTGGGCAGAACGTGAACGTTATTGGTTACAAGTACACCAAGCTCTCGTATTTAATATATATTATTAAATACAATTGGAGGAAGCCGCGTTTAGGAAAGCGAAGAGTTGGTAGACCGTTCACCAGGTGGGAAGACGGTCTTCGTGCAGTAGCTGGTCCGAGATGGAGGCGAGTATCAGGAGATCGTCGTCCTAGATAGAGGCTATCTCCAGCAGTGGACCGAGAAGGGCCGATAACGATGATTAGCTACGATGAAGTTTCCTTGAATTTTTACTTTATTAATGTAGCTAGCTGTCTTATTGCGATATCACTGAAAATAAGTTGTGTACCATTACTCATTAAATCGATCTCATAGCATACAGTTCCTAGACCCTTGGCAGTGGATTTAGATCTCTGTGTACATGATTAGTATTAACAGTTTCCTAACATTTACTTTCTTATAGTATAGGGGCCAAACGAGACTCGGGTCCTTTTTAAGACAACCAGCGCCGATGCAGATCAGAATAATTACTATGCCGATGCGTTTCTCTCCATACCCCCTTCTCCCCAATGGGCCTCTGGCTATTTACAAATCACACGAAACGCGACACCGAAGTTGTCACTTTCGCTAGTATTATATGATCGAGAGGTACCTCCCCGGTGGTGCCAGGCCAACTGTACCTCTTAGTTGATCGTTATCATCGTCATGAGCTTCATTCCCGTGGGACACCGTCGATTAAAAACCGTGGGTGTGGTGATGTCTCGGATGTGTACGTGTCTCGAGCACGGAGCTGGTCACGCTCGCTTACGAGAGATCTCAGCGCTGTGACAATCTCTTAGCGTTACATTGCGCACTCATGGTAGTCGTATTTGTCTCCTATTAGGCAGTAGCAGTAATTAAAACTTTTTTTTATAGCATAAGGGGGCAAACGAGGAATGGGAGCCTTTTCATGACTACCGATGACCATGCAATTTCGCGTAATTGATACGCAGATGGTTTGCCATCCTTCTCCCCCCCCCCCCTTCCAATGGGTTACCGGCTACGCACAAACCGCACGAAACGCGACGCTGTCACTTTACGCCGGTATCAAGTGAGCGAGAGGTATTTTCCCAGTCGTGCCGACCCAATTCCTTTACATAGGAGTATGTAGCGCCATGCACCATGCATGACACTACCTCCTCCAATGCAGCGTGGCACTACCTCTTCGTAAAAACTGACTAAAGATAGACATACTCCTATTAAAAATGCGTGTCCATCGCACCTTCTACAACTCACTTGATTTTGTATAATGTTTAAAAAAATATATCTGAAACATTTATTGTTTTTGTGTACTACACAAAAACACGCACAACATCTAAAAAAATAAAAAATCAAGACATGTTGTTTTGGCCGTATTTCTTCTAAACTGTTCCAAATTGGATTATCTCCATTATTAAAAAAAATAAGATTCCACAAAGCGACAGCTATGTTGTCACGTTTCATGCGGTTTGTGGAAGAGGAGAGATGTAGTCCTACTTGAGACAAGAAAATTAGAAGCTTGGGTGGGATTTAATTCCGTACACTTCATCTCAATCTGCAAGGTTAGGTTTGAGAACTATTTGAAGAGTGATATAAATTATAAAAGCGATTTTCAAAAAGTTTTACGATAGCATGTCTACATGGGGTTGGTGTGGCGGTATGGTGGTGTTGGTCGACCGTTCACCAAGAGGGAAGACGTCTCTTTGCATTAGCTGGTCCGGGATGGGCGCGAATAGCTGGAGATCCTTCGTCTTGGCGTTCATTGAACGAGGCCTATGTTCAGCACTGGATCCATAAGGGCTGATAATGAAGATGATCACGATGTCTGCATGCCGGAACACGAATACACATTCGTTCCGACGCAGTCAGTAGTCTAAAATAAATTAAACTACTAATTCTCAAAAATAGTATTATTATAATAATATAGATGAAAGCCGGAAATCCTAATAAACACGTCCAATTTAACTAGACTTCCAAGAACACTAAATTATTTCCATAAACGGAAATAGTTAATTACGGGTAAGGTGTAAATCGAAGAGAGCAATCTCACGCGTATTGTCAAAGCTATCCACGCCACACACATCCTACGGCAAACATTATTTTAAATTACGCCAACTTAGACAATTTTGGGTATTCCCTCGGGCTTTTTGCGGTGATTATATCATGATTGTTGCCGTTGTCGATGCTGGCGGCACACGGTAACAGTGCGGCAGCGGTGGGAAACAGTTGTGAGCGAAGCCCGATTATATTTTGAGTAAAAATTTCGGCGCCATGTTAAAAATGTCGATGACATTTAAATTTATTGGTACTCGAATGTTTTTAGTAAAATAACGAAAGACTTGTCATGTTAGAGGGTATCTGTATTATTATTCTTTTTTTTTTTTTTTGCAGAATCCCCCAAAAAAATGCATTGAGTCAATTGTGTTTTTTTTTTATTAGTGACCGGCTATTCACAAGCCGCACAAAACGTGACAGCATAGCAGACACATTACGCTGGTACCATGTGATCGAGAGGTCCATCCCTGGCCGTTTAATGCATGATGCACTGCTTCTTACTAATACCTAGCCTAGCCTCATTGCCTTCAAGACAAAGGTCGTAATAATATGCAAGTGATACACCTCATTGGACTTTCAAAGCTGGAAATTTAATTATTTCTACATTTTATGTCTTCATAATAAGACGAACTTAGTTAATTGAAACACGATCTGTTAAAGATGAATATCATAGTAGTTTGTTGAAATTAATCAAAACTCCCAGCTCAGTTCTTGAGCTTCTGAATATATATAAAATTTGGCTTGAGAGAACAGGCAACGGAAGATTTGAAAATATCGTTACGATAGCTGGTATCATTATGATATCTTCAAAAACTTCAGTTTTTTTTTTATTTTGTTGAAATATTTTTTTAGGTTTTTAACGATATTTTTAATCGTGCGTTGCGACTGAATCTGGCAGGAGGTTTGAGGTAGTGTTTCTTGTTCACACAAGACTGGTGGGGGACTGATAGCTGTTCTATCGAATTTCATGATTTTTTGTGATAGCCAAGCGACCCTTTGGGAGGATTGGTGACGCATGAGGATAACCTCGGGAAATAATAATGAGGCAATAGTTTTGGTAAGTGGTAGGCCATTCGAAAAGGGCCGACACAACCGGAGAAGAATATCGCGTTCACTATACCACCGCAAAGAGATAGCTATGATATTACGGTACGTGGGGTTTGAGAGTTTCCAGTGGCACATGAGAGGGGAGGCAGTAAAACAATAAAACGCGGCTTTGTAAAAATTATTATGATGTCTGTGGATCTCAGTAGTAATCAAAAGTGTCCTGTTACTCTTTGGCCCCATTATACTATTAAAAACGGCAACGATATTGTAGGTTGGTAAAAAGTTTGACAAATATAGTTACAATTACAAAGTATATCGAAAATATGTAACAGGGTAACTCCGAAAATATTCTTCACATTACAAAGTTTGTCTATGGAAATGTATGGAATAATTGATTTATCACAACCGGCTTTACCTACGGCTTTTTTCCAATTTCTCTTTTGCTATTTATAAGAACTAGTTGTGCCCCGCGGTTTTATCGCGGAAGATACATATTATCATCAACGTTTCAATATATTGTCAGCATTTGCAATTCGCAAAATGAGACAAATTACACATGAACGTATAGCAAAATTAGTTTATTTTAGTTAGTTTCACAGCATTATGTCTAATACTGTTGTTGGGAAGTGCTACTGACATAAGTGTATGTTTTCGTGCTTCACGAGCAAGCTCTTCGTGCAGTCTACAAGATAGCTAATCACTTAGAGATAAATTTAAGGTAATCAACACACTACATGTTTCTCCTCGATACATTTTAGATAATGTCCCATATGTGCGCAATACAAATGGCTTTAATATAAAAGCGATATAACTGATAGAAGTGGGAATAGACACAAATTAGATGTACAAGTTCATAGACTTAGCAAAGTATAGAATACTCTTCAATGTTAGCGCCTCTATAATAGGAGCTCAGACGCTCCCAAAGCTGTCAATTAATAATTTTGAAAAGTTGTTAAAGAAAACTTATGTGTAAAGGGATATTATAATTTAATTAAATTTAGTAAGGGGTAGTGACCCCTTACTAAATTTGATGCTGCCATAAATGCCATGCTGCATTACAACGGAATCGGGCCGACACAAAACGGAAGTCACAATCACGCTCACATGATACCGACGTAAAGTGACATCGTTGGTGTCGCTATTTGTGCGAAGCCAGTGGCCCCCTGGGGGGAGGAAGTAAGGAGGGTAGCTTATAGTAATTATACTGATGTTCAAGGGCGGTGGTAATCGTTTAAAGGCTTCGATTGCTCGTTTGTCCCCTAGAGTACGAGTATATAAAAACATCAAAACACTTTAAAAGTGCACACATAATTTAAATAAGTAAATAAGTAATAAAAAAAAATCAGAAAAGTAAAAGGTAGTGTAATGCTGCATTGTAGCTGAATTAGGCCGGCGCAAAGCTTTAACATGGCAGCTATACTTTTACGTTTCGTGCGGTTTGTAAGTAGCCGGTGGCTCAGTGGAGGGTCGCAGGGCAACCCATCTGCAGGATAATAATGTGGATGTCCACGGGCGTCAGTAGTCATCAACAGGCACCAATTACACGTTTACCCCCTAAAAATAACCCCAAGAAATTTGGGTAACATATCATGATAAGAAATATCCCTTAATATGATCACATTTTTCCGAAGAATCTTAACAACCAAAAGCTAAAATAGCCTCATTTTAAATGTACAATATCGAAAGGTAAACTTTAACTCCTATTATTTTCGTATAAATTTATGGTGTTCCTTTATAAGGGCGGGTGAAATATGACACCGGTTTAATGCATCCCAGCTCGGATATTATCCAGCAAGATGGCTACCTAGCTGTCTTTGCGCGGGTCTTGGACTAAAGTTTGTAAATAAAACACAATTTATTACCCATATATGATTTTTATGCCCATAACTTTGAAGTCGAAACAAATATGTACATGGAATTGGCATGGGTTTTGTTTTATTCTGCACAATTTGAATGATTTTATCTTTGTTCGGAGACTTGTGTACACGGAAAAATGATTCAGTCAGCCATTATGATATACAAATAATAATTTTACTAATCTGTAAGTTCATACTTACACCCCACATTAGCCTAGCCCCCATATATAGAATAGAGGTAAGTATTCATCACCTGGGCGGGATATGAACCCTGGGACCTCTGGCTCAACGCTCTTCAATTACCTACTTAGGTTACGATTGGGTCAATCGTTCGTGAAACGCGTAACTAATTCTGACTGACTTAATATTTTAACTGTTTGAGTTCAATTTAACAAGGCTTGCTATACTACGAAAGAAAAGGAAAATTTAACCATTAAAATGTTAACTTTGTAAATAAATATACTGAGGTACATAGTATAATTTCAATTTATCAAACACATTCACAATCATAATTGCAGGATGACTAGTAAATACTATATTTCTGCAATATTCCCCTACAATATTTTTACACATAACATACCTAAATGCAGAATTTGACTTACGTGCCCTTGTGATTTTCTCAACGTTTGGAAGAATTTTCTAAAAATTTCAAACAAACTCCAAAGAATATACGAACATGTTCGCGAAAGTTGCAAAAGAAAATACGGATAAAAGGAATTGTAGATGAGCATCTCCTGAGGTCCAAGGTTTCGAATACAAATGAACCATGCACCAAGAGCGCAACAAATATAAATAAACACCGCCAGACGAATATCGATCTTACAGGACATGTAATAGGAATTGATTTTAATTGTAAAGAATAAATTAAGGCAGCGATGTCTAGTATATTATCCGTAAGCATGTTTGTACATAAGTAATCGTTAACAAAAATATGTCAAGATTTCATCGATTACAAAAATAATGAACTTTAATTCAGGCGTCGTAAACGTAGCAGGTTACAATTGCTGCATATCTGTCAATATATTTACATGGTCTGTATTGTGATGACAGCTGTGACAGCTGATGCCCGTTTTAGACACACACAATATCCAGTACGGCCCCAGAGGCCACGAGATGAGCACACCTGAATGATGTACGATAGCTTGCCATCATACAGTAAATACTCCTCACCTAAATCTTAAGCTGCTCACACAGCCCTCCATATGTCATCCTGACGTAACGCATCAACACTTCTAATTTTGTAACAAGAATGACAACAAATTCAATGTATGGCAGAGCAACATCTGTCGGGACAGCGTCTATCTCTCTGCTGTACAAGGATTTACTTTGACATTTCTTTTACCTTTTGTTGGTATTATCGAAGTTTTATAATTACCTGTAAAGTTTCAGAACATATCATATAGCCTGTGTTCATCAAAGATAATGTATGAACCAATGGTAAAATATATTTTTAAATCGGTACAGTGTTTGCGTTTAATACTATAATGTAAACAAATAAACAAAGAATCAAATGTTTCCTCCTTCTAGATATTAGTATCGAAAATATGCCATCGGGAGAGACATATCAGGCTACACATGTAGTATCCGTATCGTATACGGCGAATTACTTCAAAATATACCACAAATACTTTGCTTAATCGTTGAATCGAAAAACGAATATATATAAATAAATAAAATTGTCTATCTTTGATTTTAAAATGACTAACATTTTCCAAGTATAGTTTGATGTTTTACGAAATTTGTGTGTTTTCTTGTGCTCTGCGATGCACTATCATTATAAAACACGGAGCAAAGATTTTGCATAAAATTGTACGTGGAACATAGGATCAAGTGATCTATCTTAAACACTTGAAATGTTGGCACTGCTGGAGAGTCTGCTCTAAGTAAAACAAATGCATATATGTGTAAAAATTCTTGAAAGATGGCTCTAAGCGTCCAGAACGTGTTCTTCATCAGTGTCAGCTAATAATAATAAACATAGCTCCGGTAGTTCCAGCTCATCAACAAAGGAAAATATCGTCAAAAAAGTGAAGAAAATTGCTCAGATGAAATTGTCACAAGGTGACGTCTTTGGTATTGCATTACGGATAAAAGGAAGGTCACGCATTGGCCTAATAATTAATGCTTTATTTTGATTTATATTAATGAGGCTGCTCATGGGCGTCGGTATTTTTTTTAAAGTATAACAGTAAAAACGAGCAATCGGAGCCTTCTAGTGACTATCGACGCCCATAGACATTCGCAATATTTACGCAGATGCGTGGCCCTCCTATCATCCTCCCCCCTCCCCCAATGGGCCACCGGTTACTCACAAACCGCATGAGAGGCAACAGTAACACTGTCACTTTAAATCGGTATCAAGTGGGCAAGCATATTCGTAAAAAAGGCTCGTTTGCATTCCTTCACTATAAGAAAATGCGTGTAAACTTTGAAAAATAACTAGCATTGTAAAGATGTGGTGAGCGAATCAATAATTTCTATAAAATAAGCCATGTTTATGATTACAAAGGTTTACACGGAGGCAAATCGGCATGGGATATCGGGGGTGTACCTAAAGTGCGGTTCGGGTACGATTTAATCGTGACCGCCTGGGGTTTGCCAATTAAATCGTATAGGTTCGCGATAAAACTTATATCATGGCGACAGACCTTTGTGAGAGTGACTGAAATTCACACCAAATAGTAATAGTATTACAAGTGTGAATGTTCGTGAGGATGTAATGGAAATTCAAAATGTTTTTTTTTTTTAATTTACGTTCGTCAGCAAATAAATCTACAATGAGTTCAACCCATGGTCTGAGAAGTACCGGCTAAAATATACTTACAGAATCTGTCATCTGTTTTCAATTAATGTAATAGCTTTAAACATTCAATAAGTACATTTAGGTATCTAAGTCAATATACAATTTAATAACTTACAATAAAAGTACTTACACCGCAATAGCCTGGGAAGAGTGTCTTATTTCGCCTTTAACGAAGCAGTTACGGAATGACTTTTGAAGAAATTTGACACAGATATAGATTACGGTAAAATAACATGTATTTATTCCCACGTTATGAATGGTCCTCAATGATGTAGTGTGTGTATAGAATACGTAATAATGAACTTGTGTTCCCATGTAGAAGAGTGGGGCTGAGAAATAATCGAACTCAACGAGTGTCGGTACGGACACTTTACACTTTACCCTGTTGTTCACATATGATTTTGTGTGGGATGCATTTGTAGAGGCCCTTGGAGAAATGCCTCAAGCATTTCGCAATGCTGCCGATTAGATCGGTCCAGACTGGTATACTCCACGGACAGCGATAACACCAGCATGGTCCCAACCAATTCCGAGGCTGCATTGAAGTCTGCTAGTCTTGCAGGCACGTCGGACGACGTAGATGTACACCGCTAGTATGAACAGGATGAGCGTGACGTAGATAACAGTGTAGTCATGTACGTCGCTGACGGGCGAGTAAACCAAATG
The DNA here is from genome assembly GCA_017140195.1 of Eumaeus atala. NCBI lineage: Eukaryota > Metazoa > Arthropoda > Insecta > Lepidoptera > Lycaenidae > Eumaeus > Eumaeus atala. Next base: position 665,966 of record JAFELO010000015.1, on the reverse strand, counting down.
TGATTGTTCTCTAATTTTCTCTATTTGTGTTCGCATTTGAATCCATGTGGCATTATTAGTCCCGGTTCTGTTTCGCCTCGGGCGTGACCGCGGATGCGCACATCGACTGTTTAGCGCCACGACGCGCAAGCGATGTACGTATCTGGTGCGCATCTCCAAAGCCATTCTGAACATAATAGCGAGTAAAAATTAATGTTTTTATCTCCGGCATTGTTACGATAGACATTCCCCGGTACCGGTGCTGGAGAGTAAATACCAATAAATTAAGTTAATTATTCTTATTGTGATTATGCGTTTTCATTTATTTTATTATGATCCTGATTTGATGGATTTTAATTTAATGTAATTCTAATTTATAAGTATAGAGCCTGAAATAAAATTTTATTTATTTATTATGTTTATCCGGTATGAAAGACTTAGGTAATGTCGAATTCGAAATATGATTCAAAGTAGAAAACTCTAGTGCCATAGGTGTATTTGCTTGTGTTCGTAATTTTATGAGATCATTTAAATAAAATGAGAAAAAATTGCCGATATAACATTTAATTTATGTTCGTGGTCCGACTGTATTATGTTCAACAAAGTAGTAACATTCAATAAAGGTGAATGTACCATACTATGTACGCTGTACTTTGTTCAATCTGGGTATACGAGAATGTAACGCTCAACTCATAAACCTAGTGACAATATAAACAAACGCAGCCAACTGCATACTGAACCTACCGAAGTAATCCTGAACTTGCTCTCATTTATTTTATTGCTCATCTTGTTCTTATTTCTAATATTTGTTGAAAACATTTCAGTTGTTTTACAACAGCTACTTTATCAATTAATAAATATTACAAAGCCAATCGCTAAAACAGTAATCACGAGAAATTACCTTAAGTGCTCTCGAAAATAAAATTATTTACGTAACATTGTAATTACAAGTTAGAATCGTTGCAATCAAACTACTACTTCACGGCTCCACACGTATAGTTCACAAAATATGGCAGAAATTCATTGATTCACAAAAATACAAATATTATAGATGTTAAAATCGGCCTCTTAAACATAACTCGTTAACACATGAAAAACAATTCAATTAATAAGAGAAAAACGTATGTCGAGGCAGCTAGTTGTCAATAATTTCTGCAACTGCTTTATTTTCATATGTTTTTTACATCTTAAGTTTCAACATATTATCGAAATTTTCATAATGATATATAATGTTTTAGAAAATGTTATATAACCATCAGCGATAATGTAGCATTCTAATCGCAAAAAAATTTTGCAATTCGGTCCAGCATTTGCGGATCAAATTCAAGGCAAACAAAAGATATCAAATATTTATTGAAAAAATGTAATATGAATAGATATAATGCTAGTTTCGTTGATATTGAATTTCCGTGGAACAAATTTAAACTTTGTATCTTTCTATAGCTATCATTTTAGAAAGTGTAAAGGAACTTGGCACTCGTTCAGTTCTTATGTCCCTGCGACAACTACCAATCCATACCAACTTTTATATGCAACCTGTTTCACAATTCGCGCGTGTGTTTTTGTTCCAATATATTTTGATAAGGAACTTTATATCAAAAAATTACCATTCGGACGCATTCGAGTCCAATTTGAAAAGTATTTCGACTCTCATGTATTCGCCGCTATGCATTTTTTCTATGAAATTCTAGTCTCATTACTATAATTTACATACTTTTTTATAATGTGTTGCTGGTCATATTTCGGCAACTACGGTTATCTCCATAGACTCCAACCAACTACTCTAAACATATTCCTCACGACAAAGAGTGGACAAACACAATATATAACTACTCCAATGAGACGGCAGTCCGATATCGACGTCAGACACATCCGATTCCAGACAGAGTATACCAATTTTGTCGTCATTAGAAGTTCAAAAAATACCAATCCGACATGGGACTAGAAGAGCACACAGCTGAAATATCTTACCATTAGACTAACGAGGAGATCGTAAGCACACTGGACTTTTCATAGTATAAGAAGGCAAACGAAGAATGGGAGCCTCTTAACAATTACCGATGCCCAGTCATACGCATAATTGTCGTTATGGGAATGCTTTGCCCTCCTTATCTGCTACTCTCCAATGGCCACTGAACTTCAAGTCTAGTCTTATATGATTAATATATAGGATTTTAGCGTTCGACGTCAGCATCCAACTTTACCATCAGGTATAAAGATAGATGTGGTCATAAAGAATTTGTAAAGCGCCGACGATAAACAACACAAAAACAAAAACAATCGCCCAGTAAATAACTTCGCATAAAAGTCTATTAGCAGTAAATTTCTTAGCTGTACATAAATGTAATTCCCGGGGACGGAATATACAAAACATTCTTTGACATAATTGTTGTGCCATCTCACCGTGAGGTATTCTCATCAGATACGGAGATAGTTTTGTTGCCACAAAATATACCATTATTTGACCAGGGCAGTTATGGTTAGGCATAATGTTTTGACTAAAACCATAAACATGCTATGTGTGCTTAGCTACGTGTGTGTAGCTACGTAGCAGACCTCACTCGTAGACCAGACTAGTGGAGCTGCGTTCAGTCGTAGCACAATTTCATGGCGCTACGAGGATGTTCATCTCTACGTTCTACAGATCCCTGTTATTAATTGTTAGTTTTAAGTTTTAACATATATTGAAAATTAGTGCGACTGCTTTATACACTTCTGTGCTAACTATGACTATTGCAGGATATCCTACTCGGGGTACCAAGTTCAAGCCTAGTATTGTCGGGGATGTCCAAGACACCTTCGGAAAAGCCAATTGAACGGAACAGGGGACGGCTCTTTGTAACACTCTTATTAGAAGAGGGGGGATAAAGAGTAGAACGAGGAGGCGCTCACATTGTACCCCTCATATAAGAAGAGGGGCCAAAAGAAGAGAATGAGGCGGCGCTATTGCGACGGGGCAAGGGGCGATGATGGTAACCTCAACCCATGGCACTGTCTCAAAGTAGGTGGGGTTGTCCTGTAGTGCGGGAGAACCCCATCTGTGGAGGTGAAGTCAGTTCCTTAGTGGGCTGACTGACTAGGCGTTGAGGGGACCTGATGATTTACTCGCGGTGATGTTATACACATTTACGGCATGCGGTACATTATAGTGCCGAATACCCATTCCGCAATATAATGTGCTGCGTGCCCCATACACCATACAGGGCCAGTGAATTGCTAAATGTTTTATTCCAACCGAGGCGGTACCTGCGGGCAGATACGTACATAAACGTTCGGGAGTGGGTGGAGCGCACCAATGGAGCTTTAATTTTCCCCCTCATACAGATAGATGCTTACTGGGTGTTTCGGTCGTTTTCTATCTGAGTTGATAGGATGAGAGGAAACTGGCCTGACCAGGCGAGATACAGCTCACCACTCAGTGGCAGTTTGTCCCGCGTGGCATAGACAGCGTATGGCGTTGATGGAAGTTATAGGGCGAAATCTCTCACTTCTGGTGATAACAGCTTGTATATCCGGTGGTGACGGGGGATGGTTGGTAACTTCGCCGAGGTAGTCATGACAACAAAGGAGCATGATGAACGCAGGAGAGCCAGGAGCTCCTAGAAGCCAGAGGCGCATGCGATCGGCTGCACGTAGCCGCCGCTCCTTGCCGGTCTACGGAGAAAACATTGGGTAAAAATTCCTAAATTTATTTATGTGTCTCGTGTTCAGATACATTCGGGTAAATAATTTTGTGGGAGATACAATATCTACCCTGGAGAGGAGCCCAGAAGGTTGACCGCTGACGGTGCCGCGGAAGTATGCTAGCGCGTTCCCATGGTTCCGTCGAGAAGCGAAAGAGATGGAGGAATACCATTGGAGGTTCTAGTGGGAAGTCAGTATAGCTGTGAGTCCCACATAACCGCTGGGCTTACCCGAGTCTACAACGGTATGCGTAAACCGTTTCCCCAATCAAGAAAAAAAAGATAATAAGTAGATAACGGTGTAGTGACAGTATGCTGATATGTGCGAGATATGTGCGGTTCGGTAATTTTCTGCGTGAACAATGGAGAGTTATAATGTCATGCGTGGTTCACTCCGTGTGACCCAAGGATAATGTTGAGACTTTAATTCCAAAAATTGTAACAAGTACAGAAATATTCACTCGCTTGCGTCTGTTCTCCATGTAAAAAGGATATAACACTCCTATAGAACGTAAATCATATAAACCAATTACTTAAATATCACGAAAAAGAATTTATTTATCCGAAAACGAATTCGAACCCAAAAAAGTACAACCTACTTTAAGCCATAGGCTTTCACACTTAAACCCAACAAATCATTCCCCATTAACTGCCACTAGACAGAATACGGTAAGGGCGATAATCTGCGCTATTACTAATTTAACAAGACAGGAGTGGTCTGAAAATGGTTTTATCTTGCCCATAAGGACCACTAAGGAAGTAATTTTGCAAAACAAAGGACCCCAATAACGAGACAACGATGCAAAAGATATTCGAGATCGGTCCACGAGATCGTAGCTAGTTGTGACGTGGGATTATAAAAGTTTGTCGCAAATTGTCCATCCTAGATAAGAAGTTGGGAACAAACTGGTCGTATTACTTTTATTAAAGACGACATCTAGGTAATGAGGTTGTTTAGGTAAATTAACATCGTAGTACCAAGGTTTTAAGGTATGTTATTTCGTTTGCGCATGTAATGGCTGACGTGGCTGGGGAGGTACATGTAGCTCAGAAGGGAGTAGTACTTGTCAAATGTTATCTGATGGTGAAGTAGGTTACTTTTAGGCTTTGTTCCCTTTTCCGTTGATAACTTTTAGATTATTATTGCATTTAAAATTGACATTCATTCAAATCAATTAAGTGTGCTATATTGATGACCGGCTGGGGCACTGGAGTTTGCGGGTCCAAATACCAAACCAGGTCATGAATGTCTATATATTGTATTTCTATAATAAAAATCTTAAATGTACACAATTAAGCTCATATATAAAAAATCTTAAATGTCCTAAATTTATATTTAATATATTTCCACTTTCTAGTACGTAGGTACTAGAAAAACACAAGGCCAGACGCAGTAGCGCAGGGCTTGGCTAACATGGTGTGATAAGTCCACAGATGTTGTCATTATTATTTATATTATAAAGTAATATTTCTAATACCATTCTAAGCAATAGCGATTTACTATCTAAAAAATCTGCTAAAAGACACTAGAAAGGGTCCCAAGAACGATACGATTTGTCGTAACTGTCCTTCGACTCAATGAAAAGTACTTGTAATTACGGCGGTATTTTTGAATGAGTCGAAAAAAGTTCATGCAAATCCGCATCTTACTTTCTTGCAACGATAGTCAAGTGCAAAGAATCCAATTGCATAATTGCAATTATGTATTAAAATAAAAATGAAATTGGCAACGCATGTGAAGCTTTAACAAATGTCTTCGACAACAATGATATACAATCTGTTGAAATTGTCAATTGGTCTACGGTATGAAAACGTGCCCACATTTTTCCAGGCCACGACAAACATATAAATTGACTATGGTGTTGTATTGAAAATTTATAATTAAACACATTCTATCTCAAACACATAAATAAACTTTTTCAAGAAAAACATTGTATAGCTCATGGAGTTTATTGTCACCTCTTGAAAGAAATTCATCATGTCACATGAATAATTAAATGATATTTCAGATGTACCTATAAATAGAGGAAAGCATTTTTTTTTTGTAAACTCATTCGAGTGTTCATAACTTTGATTTGTTCTGAATAAATTAAAAACGCTACCGATGAATCGTAACTTATATAGGCACCTTCCAAACATTCCAGCGAACGTCTACAATCTAGATTCAATCGCTCGAAATAAAAGTTTTTCCAAATACAAATAACTGGGGCGTTTCCCGTGTAGTTGTATATTCCAGACACGAGTTTAGAAAGCACCAAACAATAGTTGGGAATGGGATGCAAAGACGAAGGGGCCATGAAAATATGTTGCCAATGCGAACAGTTTGATACTTCGTGTCTATAGCGAGGCAGAACGTGACGGGAATATATTTGTAGAACAATGTATTGATAATTATTTTCAATAAGAGTCAAGCCGAAGCGGTACCTGCCGCTCACAGGATACTGCAGCAGAATGACCTCCATACCGCGTTTCATAAGGTTTGTGAGTTTCTGATCACACAGTAGATAGAAGCAAAGGAGAGATTTTCCTACATACTTAAGTGTAAATTACTCGGACTACTCGTTTTCTTTGAAATATATTGATGTCTGTCTGAAATGGTGTTAGTTGTTCTAGTTCCAATTTCGTACGTTAATTTTAATTAGATATTTAATTTAGTCTAATGTCTGTGTCATTTTCATTCAAATTTACCCCTGCAATATATTCCTGACTGTAAAATGATATGACAAAATTCATATTCGGCTAGTTAAGTTTAAGCTACTTAGTTGTCAATTAAAAAAATTGTGCTTTTCAATTCGATTTTTGTAAGTACGTTACGCGATCACGTGGTCAATTATGGACAGGTTTTCAAAATTATGTTTTCGTTCGGGTGGATGTACTCCCGAGTTGGCCCCATCTAATCTGGATGTATTTATTTATTTTCTGATGACACTATCTAGTTTATTAAATTTATAATATTGTTCCGTTGTAACCGGACGACAATTGGACAGGATTGGATAGTCACTTATTATACAGTAAACTGCTCGCTCTCATGTCATGTGTGACTAAACGAGAATTCACACTAGTTTAGTATCTACCAAGGGCACATTCACTAACCAAACGTTAAGTAGAAGTGTTGCCCACCGTTAAATACACCGCGCTCCCAGCAATGCAATGCTAAAGCTCTCGAAAGGAAACAACATAACCATCAAATCTCCTGAGAGGAAAAGAACTGCCTTTATGTGTGTGAGGGAAGTCAGTGGTTCCCGTTGTGCCAGCTCAGTTCGGCTTCAATATAGCAAATCTTACATAAAAATAAGCAAATTCAATTACGAAAAAAAAACATCCTGATCCTGATCCGGCTGCAGTGTCGTAATTCCACTGCTTACACAAAAAAATCAACTACTGGTGTTACGAAAAGTAGCAACGTAACAAAGCTAGTAAATATGAAACAGCAATCAAGCAATCGCACTCTACCATGTTCGTGTTTCGGTTCTGTATCCTACAAGCTGTCCTTGGCCCTATGCGGCTGCAATGAGGCAACGACGCAAATTCAATTACTGATGTCACGAAAAGTAGGAACGTGTTACAGCTAGTAAATATTGAAAAGCAATCAAGCAGTCGCGCTCAATCGTCGACGTAACGGGGTTTTATTTCCTGGAAAATTGGCGAGTCATAATAATACGCTGACTCATAAATAAGGATCGCTCTCCAGGAGTTCCCTTTCACGCCGCATTTCACTGTGACGCGAATATCGCTCGGGATTTATTAGCTACGACATAGTTGTGTTCATTACATTCGTTAATATGTATAAAAATTTCCAGAAGATCAAAAAAGAAGATGTACTTGGTAAAAATGCCATGCTTCATTGCTGCTGAGTTGGGCACTATCTGAAAATGAGCACCGTGTAAGATGGTTCACAGTATTTTATCTCATTTATTTATTTTATTTTTATTTATTTGGAAAGCTAGTACCTAGTGTTAACAGTTTTCACATCATTACATTTGCGATGGCCAATTAAAAGTTTTCACATATGGTAAAAAAAATGTAACAATTACGCAACAATTAAAAAGTATTTAGTTAATATAGTTAGTTACATTTAGTGTGTACACACATTGGTATAGTAAATTAACTAGACTTCTTATATTTGTTTGTACGTAATATAAATTACAAATCGAGTATTCAAAGAATATATTTAAAATATCACTTTCCCTTCACGCCGCTTGTCTTTCATATAATATATACTATAAATATACAGTCAACCTTTGTAAAGATATGTTTTTATATAGTAGCATTCCGTCTCGGCTTCGCACGAAGTGGTCACAAAATATGGCACTTACGAACGTAAGAATATTATAAAATTTAATTTCGGCTTCGTAAATATCACAAAAAAAAAGAATTCAATTTATGGGAGAACAACGTCAGCTGGGTCAGCTGGTTGTCCTGTTCGAACGATTTCTGCTACTCGATATACGGACTTACTTTGATATACGGACTTACTTTGATATACGGACTTACTTTGATATACGGACTTACTTTGATATACGGACTTACTTTGATTTTTTGCACACCTTCAGTTCGACTGTAGAAGTTTCCATAATAATCTATAACGTTTCAAAAAATAGGATTTTAATGGTAATATATTTTTCAAACAGTTTCTGTAGTTACGGAGCCTATCCAATGCTGCAAATGAAAAATTAAACAAAAAATATTTCCGCGTTATATTTGTATAGATAATATAGTATAATGAGGCCAACGAGCACATAGCAGCTTTTGGTGACTACCGGTGGTCATTGACAAGTGAGTCACTTCTGCATAATTATTCTTCTGATGTGGTTGATCTGTGCAGTCCCGAACGAATGGAAGTGTAGTAAAGAAACAAAATCACATTTGCATTCTTAGTATCAGCAGCGAATAAATTGGTAAAGTATTCAGGAATATATTCATATATTTCAGGAAGAGATAGTGCCACGCTGCATAAGAGGAAGCAGTACCATTACACTACATCCTCCTATGCAACGGAATTGGGCCGGCACGACCGGGGAGGTACCGCTCGCTCACATAATAGCGCCGTAAAGTGACATCTTCAGTGTCGCGTTTCGTGCGGTTTGTGAGTAGCCGGTGGCACACGGGGGGGCAAAGGAGGGCAACGTATCGGCATAGTAATTTTGTGGATGTTCGTGGGCGTTGGCAGTCGTGAAGAGGCTCGGATTTCTCGTTTGCCCCCCCCCCCCTTACTATAAATAAAGAAAGTCACTTTTGCATTCTTAATATTAGCGATGAGTAGATAGTGGTAGCATTAGTGAGTATGACACGATGCCACGAACTGATGCTAATGATGGATACCGGACAAAGCATAAAATGGGACATCGTAACAATCACTGTCATAACTAGGTTTTTACATGTGTGGCGGACGCGAGTACATGCGAAAGCACTCTATAAGCTTTCACGGCGTTTATATGGATTACTTTATGTATCACACGCTTTTGTATTATTATATAAATATGTGAAACAGTAGCATTAACATAACATTTTTTTACGCCGGCTCTCTGTAAAAAACTTTGTGTTTATAAAGACATATTTTTTGCTATTTCTTTTTATCATTATTTTATTACTAGACGCCGCCTACGCAGCATTCTGTATATCGGTATTTTATACTTCTTACGTGGAAATGTACTACTAGAAAAAAAACACAAATTTTTAACAAAATAGTATGAACTTTTTAAGATAGGATCGTATACTTCATAAGCTAAAACTGCAAGGCAATAATGATATAAATACGAAAGATATTAGGTACCTATTTCTTACAATTTAATCTTAAGTACAACAGTTACTTAATACACGCATGGAACACGCCTGAGATGCATACACACACAAAAGTAATAACTTTCTGTAATAAAGCGTAGTTGAAAGTATTTAATGAATGGTTATACAATGTAGAAAGGACATAGAAACAGTGCTACCTTTTAAAAATTTTGATCTTTGCATAAAATTTTGTGGTACATTAATGCATGTTACATTCTGTGTAGCTAATTCGATGTCCATCCCTCGCACATGTAGCGTTGGCTTAGCGTTGTATGAACGGTACAACGCATTGCTGAATTTATTAGAACTGATTAGAATACGTAAACGGATTTAGTTGACGCTTGAAGCCTCAATAGGTATTAGCAACGGTTGTAGCTAGATTTCAATGTACGTAAATGTTACAAGTAACTGATAGCAAAGGGAGACTTAGTCTGGCTTGTTTTATAGTATAAGGGGACGTCAATAAAATCGTTTTAATTTATACAAATGTGTTGTCCTCCTTTCCCTCTTCTTTGCAACGGGCCACCGGAATTTCTCACACGATATGTTACAGCATGGCTAACACTTTGCTGGTATATTGCGAGCGAGAGTTACTCTCTCGTACCATCCCAATATTGCTGCATTCAGGATGGCATTACCTCCTACTCTTGAGACCTCGGCTGCGTAACTAAATAGCTTCACAGTGAATAAAATAGAATCAAAATCTTTTCATTTTGTTAACTCATCGAGCGAGTAAACTCAAGAAGCATACGGCATGACAGAAATTTGATGAGCAAGATTGTTTAAAACATTGATTGAGCATTTTTTTAATAGAATAGAGGGCCAAACCCCCAATGGGCCACCGGCTACTCACAAACCGCACGAAACGCGACACTGAAGATGTCACTTTACGGCAGTACTATGTGAGCACTTGAGCGTAACAACAACACAACGCCATAGCCAACGTCGCTTTCGTCTCCGAGCAATTTTCACTTCCGAATCATGTTCGTTCAAGTAAATTCTATTGCGGAAGACGAAGTGCCATGCTGCATTGGGCCGGCACAAGCTGTGAGGTATATCTCGCTTACATGATACTTAAAGTTTCGCTGTCGTGTTCGAGTGCGCCTCGTCGAGCAGTTTGCGAGTAGCCGGTGGCCCTCTTGTACCTCAAAATTCTTCCTGCAAGAAAGGATTATAACAATTACATGGAAGCTTATAGTGTACGGTTTTCATAGGAAGTCTCTGACTGTTTGTTTGTTCCCCAAAAATGTATTTAAAAAATTCCAACCGCGTGCCAGTGCTGAGACACAGTTATTTTGATGTATAATATTGGTCCGGGATGGACGCCAGTGGCAGGAGATCGGCCGTATTGGCGTTCATTGGCCTATGTCCAGCTTCCCACCATGATTCAAGCTTTGTCGTGGCGGTGGGGCGTAGTAACCTGAGGTGAACCCAGGCGAAGCCAATTGAACTGAGGGGGATCTTTGCACCCCTCTTATAAGAAGAGGGTGCTAAAGATCAGGAGGAGTAAGAGCTCTCAGTACCCCTCTTATAGGAAGAGGGGACCAAAGAGCAACAGGAGTCGGCGCATTTGCGCACGGGGCAAGGGGCGATGATGGGAACCTCACCCCATTGCACTGTCCCAAGGTCGGTGGGATTGTCCTGTAGTGCTGGGCAACTCCATACGTGGAGGTAGAGTTGTCCCTTAGGGGGCTGACTAGCCGTCGAGGTGCCCTGATGATTGTTGTTCCGGGGCACCTCACCAAGGGCGGCACTGATGGCACTCGCGGTATACCGATGGTTTTTGTGGGTATTCGGCACTATCATGTGCACATCACTAAACCCCACCCAGGGCCGGTGAAGGCACGTAAATACGTTTCTCCGCGTCAACAAAAAAAGGGCCAGTGAAGGCGCGTAGATGCGTTTCTCCGCATCAACAAAAAAACGCCTAGGTCCAGCAGTCGACCGATAAGGGCTGATAATGATAGTTATGATACTCAATGTTTGACCCGCATGATATTCTTAGCACTTTCCTAAAAAAATCATAAATAAATGGAAGCCAAGTTACCAAGTTATGAAGAATGAGCACCAGGGGAAATCTTTTATCGAGTTAAGCCATTATCTCGGCCCGTGGGATCAAACCCACGACACGTCGGAGTTGGATGTTCATCGACAGTGTAACAAATATTAGTTTCGGTTCGTGTGTCTTAACATGAAACAAAATGGTTGCCACATATTCAGATATGTTATTTACGAATATCATTCTCATATGGTGCATTTTTTATAGAATGTTTTGCCCCCCGCAAATGATGTTGCATAGGAGCATAGGAGTATAGGAGCATGTAGTACCATGCACCATGCATATTACTACCTTCTCCAATGTAGCATGGCACTACCTTTTTGTGCAATTTAAAAATATAATAATAATATCTATGGGCAATGTTTTGACTGACTGTATGACCACGTGTGATGTATGTCACACTATGTAAGTCTAGTCCCGTAAGCAATTGCGTTCCCGGTACTAGATAGCGAAAATATATGTTTTTGTTATATAAAAAACATTTATGACCTGGGCGAGATTCGAACCCGCAACCTTTGCTAAATGCACGGCTCACCCGACCCATGTTACTGTCGGTCGTCATTGCACTTTTGACATTGCTTGTATGCCGGTCCGGCTACGGCTGATGTCGTCCAGCTCTTGTGATTGTCGTCCGGCTCTTGTCAAAGTGACAGCGTTCGTACCTGCTGCGCTAAAATATTTCGAAAAATTGGTATTTCTTTTCTACTTTTCGACCTAATTACTAATGTGTGTTTGATAAGGGTTATTTATAGTGATCCTAGTAATAAATCAGTTTACGAAATGAATACGATTTCGTAGCTAAAAGTTATTCGTAAGTGCAAAGTGCGTGGCAAGGAATTTATTTTTCTACCCACAAACTATAAATCATTAAGTTTATTTAGTGAAAGGACACGTCATCTTAATGTCAAGTCATTATTGTAACAGTGTTTATTTTTAATAATAATTTTAAGTATTTTTCTTGTTTAATATGATAAAAAATATACACTCTTAGGATATTGAAATGATTTCCTAGCAAAAAGCGCCATCTGATAGAAAGTGTTGCCAGTTTAAAGAGAAGACCACTATTTGTGGGGAAAAGGAACGGTATTTCTAGAAAGTGTATATTGATTATTATTTTTATTTATTAATTCATGCTTTAAAACTTGATAGCAGTAGGACAGTAGGGAGTAGGCACTGATATGGCGGACGATGAGGAGGGGCGACTTCCGCAGATGTATGAGATTAAAGTTCGTCGCAAGTCTCAGTAGCTTGTGGAGCTTGTGTTCGACCAATTGGGAGGCAGGATTCGCTACCAGGACATCCCTTGCTCAGACTCCTCCGCATGAATTCCGCTCACCAGCCGCCACCATAGACTTAAATACAGAAAGCGCGCGGCCTCATAAGAGACCCATTATGTCGCCTGAGGAAGAGCTGCCACGGAGCAAGAGGTGTGAGGAGCGCCGCACAGTCTCGCGACCGGCTTTGTATCCTCCTGTTGCGGGGATCCTTACTGCACCAATGGCAGGCACTACACTGGAACCGAGCCCTAGTGCGGCAACAGCGGCAGTCGGAACCCATTGTGGCACTTTGCGGAAGTATCCAACGCTATTGTCAGCGCAACTAAATTTAAAATGGATGCTGCAGAACGGGACGCAATAAACCAGGCTAGCCAAAGCGTTTTAGCTCTAGTTGCTGCCTTAGATCTGAAGCTTTCCGAGTCTGAACACCAAGTGACAGCGACAAAGCTAAGATACGCGCAGCTTGAACAGACCATGAGCTCCTGTAACCAAACAGACATCTACTGATTTCTATCGGTCACTCCACACCACAACCAAGGAAGGAACCACAGTTGCAGGTCGCCATATCTGCTAACCAGAGTGTAGCAGTACTGTTTTAACCAAACACAGAGGACAAATAATTCTAAGGGCATCAAAGCCGAGCTGCAGAAGGCAGTAAAACCTTGTAGCATGGGCTAGTAGTGCAGACCATACGCCGAATTGGCAATTCTGGCATTGTGGTCAGGGCCGCTACACCTACAGCTACCGAGAAATTTAAAGCCGCTGCCCCGCCAAATCTGAAGGTTTCGGAGCCCAAGGCCTGTCGCCCTTTGGTGGCCATCCGAAACCTAAGAACGGACCCGACCGAAGACAGCCTTCTTGAAGACCTACAGGCCACAAATCTGTCAGGTGATCTTGAGTGGACTAAGAAGAAAGTACGTTTAAACTGCATCCTTATGCCTACAAGAAGGGCGGACGTAACGTTGGACGTACCACAGACGTGTTCAACAGTCCTTCGTGATAAATTGGTTGGGCTTGGTCGTGTATATATTGACTGGTACGAAGCTAATACATACGACTACCTCGACATCACTTGCTGCAACAAATGCCAATAATATGTACACCCTAAGAAATACTGTAGGAGAACCGAAATGGTATGCGGTAAATGCAGAGATACGGGACATCGTAGAGCCGAATGTCAGTCACAAAGCGAGTGAAGCACTACCTGCAAGCGTTTTAAGCGCACAGAGGCAACCAAGGATGTAGCCAACTCTGGGATGTGCCCAGCTCGTATATATACGGAACAACATGCAGGCAACATGACTGAATATGGATAAGGTGAGAAATGTTATTTCGAAAAGACAGCCCCATCTTCAGGGATCGGAGGCTGCCACATCTGGGCTGCTTGTTATTGCCAGTAAAATTAACATAAATTTCAAGAACAGTATGCAACTTCGGGCATAACTGGACTAATTCAATATGGAGCTACTCCGAAAACTGGGATTGTGGTCAATAATTACAATATTGCCTTTATGCTGCTACACCATCTGAGCTCCGAATATTGCACTGTCATGCATATCGATTAACAAGATTCCTGCATATACATAATCTCAGCTTAATTTCAGTTTGGACATGACATAGCGCGACATCTCAAACACCTAAGCTATATTCTGGATTTATAGGCTTTCCAGGTAGGTACCTGGAAAGCCTATACTGATTGGCGTAGACAACACTGCGCATTCACCGCTCTGGTCTTGTGAGCGTCATCAATGCTCGAGGCGAGGCCGAGACACAGAGTATAGGAGACCCAAATGGAGGGCTTCATACTGAGCAGAGGTATATTGATTCACAACAAGCCAGACCAGCCTCCAACATTTAACGGACCAAATGATTCTTCTAATGTGGATTTGACACTCACGAAAAGAGGTTCTGATATCAGAGTGGCGCATATACGAAGATGTTAGCTTAAGCGACTATCGGCTAATACATATCAGATGTGTAGCAGCGTATCAAGACCAATGTCGACGGAAGAACCATCCTTTAGACTAGCCTTCTGCGAGAGAGGGTTAGGTGGCACCTACTTTCGGTCTACGCTATGTTTGCGAATGGGTAAACTAGACTACAGGAAATCAGCAAATAAACTTGCCAAGCAGTTTAGTGAAAAACACCTTACGCAAACTGCCAAAAGATACCTCGTATATCGCAAGGATGGTTAGTTCAGGGGCCACGAATGGTGGATTCCGACTTTGGATCGGCTGTGCCGTTAAGTTAAGGCCGCATAACGATGTTGGCAAAACTCGAGACGAGGAAATCCCACAGGCGATATCTCACTGCAGGAGGCCCTACGTATATGGCCATAAAGGACGCTGAAATTAAGCATTTTAGAGATATTGCCGAGACGGGCCGAATGAAAATCAACCTTGGGGTTTGCCATACCGAGCCGCGACTGGTACATTTTGTCCTCCGAAGAATGGAATTCACTGCGGAAACTCCTAGAAGGTTATTCTGACAACATTGAAACTGTTATGCATCAACACCTGTACTCCCTGTGCCCAGATCATAAAACAGAAACCGACAACTACTATCATCGACAAGTACAAATTACGGCTGCATGCTCTCCTACCAGTAGGGATTCGGACGCTCCTTCCCGCAGTGCAGTCGATAACATTATTAGAAATTTACCGTATACAAATCCTGGATTAGATGGAATCACTCGAAAGATTATCTGGAACGCTTGGACGGCTTCTTCCGGATAAATGATGCTTATGTACATACTATGTCCGAAGGTCGGTTCATTGATAGCGCTGCCAAAGGGAAATGACAAGTCATTAACAAATCCGAAGGCCTACCGGCCGATCACTTTACTTCAGATTCTAGAAAAAATTTCAGGATGCCTCATAATTACTTGCGGTCCCTGTTTGCATCGTGGTATTTCTAAAAATCAGCATGGATTCGTTATAGGGCGCTCAACCGGACAAACACTGGTTCGTGATAGTAGATAATTCAACATATAAGTACGTCCTCGTTCACAGTTGGCTACCGCACGCTTAGGAAGGTATCGACAATGGGATGTCGCCAGGGTTCGGTATCGGGCCCTACACTATGGAAACTCTGCCTGGACCATATCCTTGAATTTCCGAGACCAGAGGGTCATCAGTTTTGTGGCATACGCAGACGATTTGACACTTGCGATCGAGGCACCGTCGCGCGCCTTTATCGAACAGAAATGTTACCTTGAACAGTCTATCGGATTGGGGGACCCGTAATAGGCTAACATTCTCCGCAGCCAAGTCCCAGACTATGACAGTTAAGGGCCGCTTTAAAAGCGGACCGACTTTAAGGATGAAAGGTGCCTCGACCGTGAGTGGATCTGCGACCAAGGTGCTTGGGGTACACATAGATGATGCTTGATCTTTTGAGCTGCATGCGGTATTGAGGGGCAAAATGGCCGCCAGCTCTTTTTCGAAAGTATCACGTGTCCCTACCTCCTCGTGTGGTGTCAAGTACCGGGCATTTACGTTCCTGTACCACGGAACCTATGCTGCAATCCAGACATATGAAGCAGTGCTTTGGTGTCGACGCTCTCACTTGTATGTTGTACATAGTGCATTATTACGTACTCAAAGACCAGCTTTGATTTATAGATGGTCGGACGGATTGTATAGACGGAGGCCTACAGGTCATGCAGCAGTGAGGCACTACCTGCCGATCTGGAGGTTCTTCCAGAGTGACGCGTGCAGGAAAAGTGCGTGGGGCTCAAGGGCAACGAGCGCAATAAAAAGAAAAGCGCCATCGCGGACGATGTCATCTCCACTTGGCAGTCATGCTGGGCCACGTGTGCCGACGGAAGGGAGCTGTACTGCTTCTTTCCAGAGGTTACAACGCGTCTGGCGTATCAATGGATATATCATCCATTGATACACCAGACGTACGTACGTAATACGTTATTTTGCAGATACTAACAAGGCATGGGTGCTTTAGAGGTCGCAGGCACAGGATGGCGTTAACTGACCTGCCATGATGTCCTTGCGGTCATGAAGTTGAAACCAGTTTACTGTGGGAATTTGACTTGTACAAAAACGAGCGAAATATCATGTTGGACGGCATCTAACAGATGACGTTGGGCCCAGTCTATCACCGGGATTTGGTCGCAACGGAACAGTGTTTTAGGCAATTGAAAATATTTGCGGATACATGGAACATACATGCGCGAAGGGGAAGGATAGGTAACGATGTAGCTGCATCGAGAAGAACAGGACTGACGATGCCGATGATAACTTCTGTCTTTGTGGTGACAGGCCTCAGAAAGGGGAGAGTGAGTAACGAGAGGGCACTTCAATAATGTGTAGGGAGTCTAGAATTGCACGTTGAGGAACAGAGCCGGTCAGCAAACCCCCGTGCATCTCCCATAATTCGCTCCGTATACCGAGAGGTGGGTAGGAGCATGGGTGTAGGTGGGTAAGTGTATGCTGGTCCAGTGTAATAGTCTTCATTTACTACCTACTTAGAGACTAAGAGGTCATCATCATCGTCATCATCCGGATGACGTCCACTGCTGGACGTAGGCCACCCTCACAGAGCGCCACAGGCCACGGTCATAAGCCAATTGCATCCAGTGGCTCCCCGCCACCTTCACCAAGTCGTCAGTTCGTCAAGTAGGAGGCCGTTCCACAATCCATCCTAAGGTGCGGGCCGCCACTCGAGAACCTTTCTTCTCCAACGCTTATCGGTTCTGCAAGCAATGTGGCCTGCTCATTGCCACTTTAGCTTGCTAATTCTCCAAACTAGTTCGATTATCCTAGTACTCTTGCAGATTTCCGAATTTCGAACAATATGTCGAAGAGAAATACCAAGTAAAGCTCTTTCCATAGCACGCTGAGTGACTCTGAGCTTATCTACGAGGCCCACATTTAGCGACCAAGTCTGGGCTCCATATGACATCACCGACAACATACACTGATTGAACATTTTTAATTTATTTAAAACATTGTTATTTTGGACGAAAAGATCTTCTTAAGCTTCCCGAAGGCTGCCCGTCTGAGTTGGATCGACCTGTTTCTTGAGAAGAAGAGAGAGTTCAACTGCAAAGTTGCATTTACCTAACTGGACTTTTTGTCCCAGGTACGCGTACTGATGAGCTACTTCAAGAGCTGAGTATCCCACGTAAACTGGTGTTAGATATGACGTGAACGTACATGAGATGTATTTGGACGGTTTTGCTGCCAGGCGCCGAATCGGCACGACCGAGGTGGTACCTCTCGCTCACATGATACCGCTGCGATGCTGTCGCGTTTTATGTGGTGTGAGAGTTTCTAGTGGTTCAGTAGAAAGGAGGAGAAAAGGACACGTCTACATTGCACTTATACAGATGTCTATGTCGGTCCGTATTCACCAAACGCTTGTTAATTGCCCCTTTGTAGTGTAAAAAAGAATATCCTATAGTTTTAAATTTTCATTTCTCTTAGCAACCCCAAGGAGTAGAAGCACCAGTATTTTGCCAATAATATAGCAGACAATATAGTCTTGGAATACCATCATCATCATTATCAGCCCCTATCGGTCCACTGCTCCACATGGCATATAGCGTGTTTCAATGAACGCCAATACGACCGATCTACTGCTGCTCGTCTCCATCCCGGACCAGCTACTGCACGAAGGTCGTCTTCTCACCTGGTGCACGGTCCACCAACACTTCGTTTTTCTAAAAGCAGCCTCCAATCCAACCTTAGTGGCTAATCTGCCATCTGGTCTTCTGAGTATGTGACCTGCCCATAATCTTCGAATATATTATAACGAAAATATTACTATCACAATAATTAGCCCTTACAAGTTTTCTGGAGACATAGGAGTAAGTTGATGTAAGACTGCTCCATCGCTACTTATATCTAACAGAAAAAATACAGCATAATAATAAAGGCAATGAAAAAAAGTATAAGCTAACTCGTTTGGGAAGACGAATCGTTGATATCATCAAACAGCGGTGGGAAAAAATTGAAATTGGCATTAAATAATTGTGGAAATAGTATATAAAGTGTATTTATTTACTCAAGTGTTAATATGAATTTCTATTAAGAAGTGACAATACATTCATTCAACTATTGCTAACTTAACAAAATAAAACGTATTCCGTGCAGTTCTCCATTTTATAACAATGTCCTCGTTTATTAAACAAGACAGACAATTTTACCGGCGTCAGATGACAATAAACAAAATTGCAACGTATTACTAGAAAACCATAAACATTAAGAGCGAAGTTAGCAATTTTTAAAACAAATAAAACTCCCAAGCGGACGAAGCGAGATGTTACAAACCTATTTCATACACAGCTCTTGTAAAATATTAAACTTTAATCACTCAGCTTTCAAACATGTCTAGACCCTAGAGACGGCACTAACAATACTAAATCTTCATTTAGCTAATGTTTTAACAGTTTAGACAGATCTAGGAAATATTATTTCTGACTTGTCTGTAAATTACTTTTCTTAGTTTATACATTTTTCTTGATGCTGTAGTAAAGTATGGAAATTTTGCCATATATAAGGTATAACATCACCCCGCGGTTTCATCCGCGAAGCTCTGGTCTTGTTAGACTTAACGTCATAGTTCATAACCTATGGCCTTCCTGAACAAGAAACAAAAACAAATTTTCAAACAAACAGCTTCACATTTTAATAGACTTTTCTTTAAATTATTTTCACAAAAACTGTAATTCCCTAGCTAAGCGACACTAGGACTTATATTTAAGATTTTATTATAAAAAAACATATAAGACGGGAATAAAATATCCATCGACTAGGCGGGACCATCTATTTGATTTTGTTATACTATACTTAGTGTACATCAAATTTTACAGAGTGAAATATATAGGCACGGCTGTACATACCTCCATACCTTGATAAGTTCTTAATATATTTTTAGTTAAATACTAAACTCGCAAAATAATATGATTATTTATAACGCAATCGGTTTACTGTACAGCTTTTTACTCGTCAACCCATATGGGTAATCAGCGTGTACGTACGTAAAATGAATTGTACGTTTTTGAAGTTATACTTGTTTTGGAGCGTTAGGGAAAAATGATGAATTTTTTTACGATGCGCGCACACCGCAACTAAGATCGACACCCTGAAGTTAGTATAGTCAATATTTTTGTTTGTCGAAAAAGTTTTCATAGTGCGTTATAATAAAACTTTCAATGTATTAAATGTATTTTTGTCTCTTCTCAGTGTAGTTTTTTCTGCAAACGTTGAATAACGCGGAAGATGAAATGAAAAGGAAATATCGGTGTCCAGTGTGTGGCTCTGCTTTAAGTATGTGAGCGAGTATCTTCCCAGCAGCAGAGAGAGGGGCACGAGCCGCAGTCAGAAATGTTACATTTGCTTTTATACAACTTACAGATGGAGGCATCTTTCCAGTCTTGCGGAACTTTCTCACACTCTCGCTCCTTCAAGATGAACTGGCAGGAAGTATGTTCCATACACGCTTCACTTCTTCATACTAACAAAGTAAACTGCCGCTCCCTGGTACTTTCGAATTCTAAAGTCGTCCTAGTAGCTTTATCATTATTATCATATTTTTATTTGCTAGCAACATTATACAAAATAGTAGTTACAAGTTTCGTCGCGTGATATGCAAATGTTAAATAGTTTAATGATTCATTTTTTGATTCCATATCTAGCGATCATCTACGTCACATAATTATAAAATCAACATCATGCCTTGATTCCATTGTGTATACAAACATAGATTAAGAGTATCAAATACATTACATATAATTGGACTGTGTGATATATTTTATTAGCGTGTTCTTACTATATTAATTATATTATATAAAACGATTTCAAAGAATATATTATTTAACTGTATGTACATGATTTCCGTTTTTATTTTTATCGACATTGTTCGCCCGCGAAGCGCGCTAGGGGCTTTAGCTGCCTTTTACGCCATCAAACGCCGTATCGTAGTCCATCTTTTCCGCTGATGTCTTTACCTGTAATCCTGGGCAAGCGTTCTGTGTTATACCCCAGAGGTCTGGGTCCCTAGTCGAACTTACACTCACGCACAACTAAGCCTACTGAATTTAGGAGTGCCCGCAACTAGAACGCGCCGAACAGGAGTTTCCGCAGTGAAGGTTTAGGTAAGAGGACCCTAGGAAACAGTCATAACGTCAAAGGCGTATTAAATAATCATATACCGATGCGTTGCCCTCCTTCGCTCCCCCACAATGGGCCACCGGCTGCTCACATACCGCACGAAACGCGATACTGAAGATGTCACTATACGGCGGTATTATGTGAGCGAGAGGTACCTCCCCGTTCGTGCCGGCCAATTCCAAAGAGAATGTAGTATCATGCACTATGCATGGCACTACCTCCTCCTATGCAGCATGGCACTATCTTCCTGTGCATAAGTACACAAATACTTTTTGCATTAACATCACTTAGTGTCAGCCACGAACTAAAAACTTTATACAAATAAATTGTTTGTGTAGGTAAAATAAGAATTTTACTGTTATATTTTGAAAATTTAAATATACATCAAATTGATATTATTGTCCAAGGAGAGAACAAGCGAATAGTTGGGTTTAAAAAGGACTTGAAAAAGAGCAATGACATGGCAAGAATTTACTAACCGCAAATAACGCAGGCTTCTAAAAAGACAATTCTTTTTAAAAATGCCACCAAACTTTTTCTCTAAGCACATAAAGCATAAATAATGGCAACAGATGGCGCTGTCGCGTCCGAGTATAGCTTTAAGTGGGCAGAATAAAAATGTAAGTGCACTATATCAAAAGTTCGCCAGTAACTTAACTCACAACAAGTTTCAACTTCAATAGCAGTACTTAGGTCCGAATAGTCTTCAAATTATGTTAGTGTAGATGAGATTATCTAAACTAATATATTATTTATAATCTTCAATGTTCTTCATAAGGAGGACATCTTTGTTTGTTTGCAGAAATTATTGACACCCAGCTGGCCCGGCAGACGTTGTTTTGTCGTACATTGAGTTTTTCGTTATGTGGTGTCGCGTAATGTTTACGACGTTAAAATTTATATGATTTGCATTTTCTAAGCCAATAAATATTTCATATATTTCGTGCGAAGATTCGAAGCCTCTATTATCGTCTTTATTTTCATCATCATATCTCAATATTATCATTAGCGGGGTAGTGTACAGTTTATTTAAATTCCATTTGTTTCTTAAAATATACTTGAGTTTTCTCAAAATGCTAAACTGGTGATATACTCGTACAGTAAACAATTGATTATACATAAAACAGACTAAATTAATTTTATCTATAAATCCTACTGCGTGTTTCATGTCACGAATAATAATGTCATGCGTCGTAAAAGCTCTGTCCAATAAATGCATGTCTATGCAACTACCATAAATAATACGTGCTGATACTATCAGTAGACTTGTATCAAAAAAATACTTTTTAACACTACTGTTTTACTGTAACGTGAGTAGAGTTATTTATTTATTATTACTATTACTTACACTAAGGTTGAAAGAGTTGCTACGTTACTAAGCAAATGTTCACCAATGCCCATAGATATCCGCAAACCCAAAGAATCATCAGATGGGTTGCCGCCCTTGTGAAAGAGAATATTAAACTATTATCGAACAACCTTATTTGTATTGATCCGAAAATACCAAAAAGGACAGCAGAATGTATAAAGAAGAAATATACGGGAGGAAGGACGCTTTTATAAAATGAAAATTGTCTTAGTCCTTTTACCCTTTGCCTTACAAATACATTAGCTTACATTTACATTTCCTAGCATTATGATACACATGTTTATCAAACTAATTATTGTGTTATGAATATCGATAGCTCAAATTATGAAGAGCTCGAAGCTGTGCTACGGTACCGTAGCAGCGCTACAAAATCAATATCATTAAATCTTCTTCTGAGTAGATCCTCGTGCAAAATGACTGCACAGCGCAATGCTTCTGCACAGTGCAGTTTTTTTTGCCTTTCACAAGAATTTCCAGTCCAGCGCTCGTGATCCTTTCGGTTTCTGGTATTATTATTCCTCATAACATGTAGTTTAAAGACAGCTTCGGTTAATTATCAGAGCGGAAGTATGAAGTATGCTGATTGAACGTCAAAGATATATTGCAAACATAGAGTCATTAAATTGCTTAGATTGCACTTAACGAATTCTTATACATCAATCTTCCATGCTACAATTTAGATTTACAATTAATATGCTATTACTTTACCCTCTTTGGGCCACCGGCTACTCACAAACCGCTCAAAATGCAGCACTTTTGTCACTTTACGGGGATAACATGTGAGCGAGACGTACCTACCCGGCCGTGCCCTCCCAATTCAGTATGACACTAACTCCCACTTGTTAAGAAATTGCAGACGTTTATACAGCAAAAAAAACTTTTTAATCGCAAATTTAACCCATTAAAATTCACACAAACAAAATCTATGTAAATGTAATAATGTTGTCCTTTCCCCATCCATCAAGTGAGCTTAAATTTTTATACATTTTATTCTATTTAAGCTAAAAAGCCGAGGAACGGGATAATGATAATAGATTTTATCGCGGTTTATTTAATTATTTATCTAGCCCGACGTTTCAGAAGCTTTATAGCAACCATGGTCACAAGTGGACTAAGATTACAAATGTCCTGATGTACGAAGTTTTTACAAGTATCCGAAGAATTATAATTTAGTTGTTCCGATTAACGCAAACACTACTTACTAAATCTTGCTGTCTTCTGGTGTTATTTTTACTTTTTGATTTGATTATGTTCACCACTGGGTCCCAAGCAGAGGGAAGAACCCAGGCATCTTTGGATGTTTTTTAACCGCAATAAAATCCGTGAAAGTAGTTTTATTGTAATGACTAACATTCGCGTAAACTTAATACATCAATAAGTCAGGTTCATACAAAAAGAGCTTATTGTGTCTTGCAGCCAGATTGCAGATGAAACATATTATGTTTCATAAATTTATATTTATATATTCTTTTAATATTATATTTATTTTATTATAATTATATACACTTTTCTATAAGTTATTAATACCAGAAATATATTTTAGATTCCTTTATACTACAGGATAGCAAAAGGATTTTGACTCATTCGTTCATTAGGGCGAGCCTGTCTCATTTCACAGTAAATCTTAAGAAACGTGATATAATCCGTTAAGTAGTCATAACGGTGAATAAAATTAGCGTAAGTATACGAAAACAATATGTATAAAACTTATACAAGTTTAAGTATATTTCATTGTTAAACAGTTACACATCTGTATACACCAGGAGACTCCCCTTGGGGGAATAATAAATTGTCTTTTAAACTCCTTATTTATTCTGTTCAACTTTTGTTTTATAATATTTTATCTTCTCAACATAATGTAACTTTGGCGGCTATTTTCCCATCATGGCTATGTGATAAGGCATAGGAGACTGAGTGATTTTATGTTGGATTTTATTTCCATGTAATAATAAATGACCTGTCAATGGTCGTTGATACTCGGCACTTACAAACATTCGACATCCAGAGACTTTGCAGATTCATTTTCCACACTATACTCAAAATTAAGTTTGCGCATAGAACAGGAGTTTTTTACGGCATATGGGGAAAGGCGCAATCGGATACATTCTGCGACCGTCTTCCATTGACATACTCCTATGCAGATGGATACTCAAATACTTCACGAAACGCAACAGCACAGCTATCAATATAACCCATTATCACGTAGGCGAGAGGTACATCCCTAGTCGTTGCAGCCCCTTATTAAACAAGGTGTAACGTGACGTGTAACCAACAGCTCGAGTGTAAGTTTTTACAACGATTTATTCTACTAACGCGTTTGCGTTTAGTCTACCAAAATGTATAGGGTGTTCATCAGCGCCTCTAGCGGCTAGTATGACAACTAACACTGTGAGTGTGAGTTTTTACAACGATTTATTCTACTAACGCGTTTGCGTTTAGTCTACCAAAATGTATAAGGTGTTCGTCAGCGCCTCTAGCGGCTAGTATGACAACTAACACGGTGAGTGTGAGTTTTTACAACGATTTATTCTACTAACGCGTTTGCGTTTAGTCTACCAAAATGTATAAGGTGTTCGTCAGCGCCTCTAGCGGCTAGTATGACAACTAACACTGTGAGTGTGAGTTTGTCCGTAGATATCGCTTGTGATATTGAGTTTATTAAAATTTATTTTAAACAGTCTGGCTTTTATTATTCTGTACCCAAATATCGAGAAATGGAACCCTTATTATTTCGTCATGTGCGTACGCCACAGAAGGTTTACTCGGAGATTATGGGTACTGTATGTTTAAAATTTGGAAGGTGTATTTTATTAACCCCTACAAAATTATATGATATGTTAAGAAAGTATCGGTCAAAGCTGGATAAAATAAAGAGTTAATTGTGTAAGAACTTACATAATAATGTATAATCATATGGTGGTATAGATATATATACAACACACATGTAACAACTATTAAAATGTAATGTAATACTCCTATTGTTTTTAAAACTACTAATATATTAGTCCGTTGACATTTTAATTTTCTCCCCGTCCCAACTCCGGCTAAGTTTATAATGAAGATCGTTCATGAGTTATGACCCGTTCAATGTATACCGAGTAACCTCATAAACTACGTGTATAAAATTACGCTATGTTGAGCAGGGCGTCTTTTATAACTTTGCTCTGTGGATGTGGCTTTTTATCACATATCAAGAAAAAATATAGTTTTTATAATATTTCATCACTCGTCGCCGTTTTTTAATTAAAACTATGATGGTTCATCCGCAATTTTTAAATTACATTTAGTAGTGTTTTAGTATAACATTTCCATTATTTATTCATTAATACACCCTTGAACCCACGTTTTCTTATTTTAATTTTATTTAATTTTACGAGACAACATGATATCTGTTTACTGAAATTCAAAAGATGTTAAATGTTTAAAATTAAATTAAGTTTTAAAAACACGTTAGTTTAAAATTTAATTTAATTTTAAACTAACGTGTTCATTTAGCTTACTGAACTACCCATTATTGAAGTGTCACCTGGGTCGTCTACTAGGGAGTTCCGTGGGGTTTGTAAGTAGCCGTAGACCCGTGGGGGGGGGATGTCGTGAAGATGGGCAACGTATCTACATATACAGATATTAATAACCGTCGGTAGTCACCATATGGCGCTGATTACTCGTTTATGTAACTAGCGTCTTCACGAAATAATGTTATAATTTACGATAATTTGCCACATCCACATTTTCCCACCTTCACTGAACAATATTACTCGAAGCAAACTTTGTTATTACTTTACCCGAGTTTATTTGGAAATGAACTGGAAACTGGCGTCCACCGGCGGCGCGCACGACTTATAATCGTAACTTGTTAACATGCCAATATCACCTTTATAACATTATCAATAGAACCTCTTTGTTTACCACAGTCGTATATAACGACGATGATACGATTTAAAACTTTATTTCGCACATAATAAATCATAAATTTGCATCGTAAATTGTAATTAGGGATAAAAGGTTGCCCGGCCGTTACGGACCGCCTTGGATGAAAGGTTTCATGATGAGATGTAAATACAATATTAATATTAAGGGACTATGAAAGGGCCTTTGGATACAAAATATTTTTTCATAAAAAAATTGTGTGTTAAATATATTAGAAGTAATTTTGCTATGTATGCTGTTCAATAATAAAATATATTTTTTTGTTTTCACTAGCCTGTAGACATGATTAGAAGGAGTCGCTAGCTGAACCAAAGGTCATATAGCTTTTTCTTATTTCAGAACCACGATCCAGAATCAGGTATAAAAATACACGAAGACCCCATTCTCGAAAAACATGTTGTAGCAATTATATTTCTGCTACATAAACATTTCATAAAAAAGTATATCTGTAATCTTTGACGGTAAGGCCTAATGTTCTTTGTGTGGAAGAAATGACACTTGTTTACTTTTTTTCGTCGAGGAGGACCGAATCATTTGTTAAAAGATGATAATCAAATAGTATTTTTTTAACTATATTGGGTCCATTCTTTGTATCTGATACTATTTTAAGTTTGTCATGATTGTGAATGTGGAAAGACAATAATTGAACAAATGTATACAAAAGTTGAACAAACCTCTAATAGCGCTTTAACCACCCTTTCGGTAATTTCTTTATAGAATAAATGGTACGCTGCGGTTCTACATATATTTAACACACCCGAAAAAAAACCTTTATCTCCAGCTGCAATGGAGTTGCTGTTCCAACACAACAAGGTACGAGCATCGTCGTGACGGTGAGGCTCATTGGGCTGAGATGGTTCTCCTCACCCCATTGCACTGTCTCCAAGTTGGTGGGGTTGTACAATGGTTCGGGGTACTGCATATTGACGTGCTAATCCCAACGTTACTGAATGCAAGAGCGAGTTGAGTATGCCAGAAAGTACATGAAAGTAGAATGAATGTGGTCGAGATGAGGTTGTCGCGAAAAATATGTTGCGTATCCCTCGCAGACCGCGTTCGTAATAATAATGAACTTATTTCACTTTTCTTCTAACGAAATGTTAGGCCAAAAAAAGCATCAATGTGAAAATAGGAAAGGGCGTCATTTCGGACATGTAGAAAGAATGGCATATAAAAAGTGAACAAAACTGTTTTATAATGCAAATATGGAAGGAAGTAAGTATCCGGGAAGACCAAGTCTGACAAACCTTGATCACATTAATCAGATACTGTCGAAGCTGGGTTCAGGAGTCTGCGCAGGCGGCGTAAATGTATGACGCGAGTGAGTGTGTGTGTGTGTGTGTGTGTGTGTGTGTGTGCGTGTGTGTGTGTGTGTGTGTGTGTGTGTGTGTTTGTGTGTGTGTGTGTGTGGTGTGTTTCTGTCTACCTACCCCATTAGAAAACTGGCACAAAGACGTTTGTTTTAATATATTATTTTCTTGTGCACCCCCTTTCTCTCCATGCAATACTTCTACAATATAGACGTTTGCTTGGAAGGTATCGCTCTAAATCAATAAGGCCGCTAAATTGTACATGCTTTTACTTATTTTATGTTTCATGTTTTTTTTTTGGTGTGTGAAATAAAGTTTTATTTATTTATTATTTATTTATATCCTTTGGAGTTAGATGTAACCACGAGGTGGATCACCGTTCTTGCCTCCAAATTTGTCCTCGGCGTAGCAACGAGGTCAAAAACCTTCAAAATACCAGAGGGTAGAGAGGGGAACGGGGCCCCTCAGTTCAGACCCGAGGGGCCCCGTTCAGACGAAATGAACATAGGGGACGCGTAACGGTTAAGCATCCCGCTATTTTAAAGCAAAGGGGCCCCATGGCCACGAACCCCGTACGATACAGCTATATGTACGCACATAATCTACCAACGAGAGGCCCGATTGGACTATCATAAAGCTTTCTATTAAGGTACAATCTCCCCCCCCCCCCCTCCTAGTATAGTCATCAAAAATCTCTGTATATAGATCATACATTTAACTTACATTTAATTGGCTACCGGCACACACAAACTGCACGAATCACATAGCTGTCACTTCATGCTACAGGGAAGTACCTCTTCGGGCCGACCCTAATTGTGTGCAATGCTACGTGGCGCCACCTATTACTAAATGTAATACCTATACAGATAAAAACATCTAACAGACTTAGTAAAGTATCACGTAAAATAAAACAAAAAAATTGAACAGAAGCGTCAAACAAAGTTGAAGGCGTCCGTTAAAAACTTGAATGTCTGCAGAAGTTGAAGGAAACATTTAGAAAAGATAAAAAAGATATTCAAACTTATGTCATAGGCTGATCTAATTAATGAAATAAAATTAAGTCACTGAAATGGACGCGATCTTAGCGTTGATTTAAAGCCTAGTCCTATTTATGGATGTCTTTTCCGCTTTTCGGAATAGCTTCACAGTAATATTTTTCATTAATAAAATAAATTAGTTGACCGTACTAATTTGTAGTATATTTTAATGCGATAAGAAATAATACAACGAAAATCTTTTCATTATTCATGAGCAGCATTAAATAAACATACATCGAAAAAGTATTGGCTATGAACATTAATGGCGCCCATTAAACCCACCTATGGTTTGGTACAGCATGAGTCTATGTTATTATACGGGTTCTTTATGTTTATGTTATCTTATTTCTGCGTCGTGGTCTAAGTATGATCAACCACAGTCGTGAAGTCCTAGGTTCGAGTCCTGGCTCGGTCCAAAGTGTTATTGGGATATTTCAATTCCTAACAACACTGAGAAATCAGCAAGTTGGCGGTGTCACAACCTCGTGCGGATATCGGAGATCCTTGAGGAGCTCGATAAGCCGTCGGTCCTGCGCCTGATTATTCTCTGGTCGTGTCGGATTGCCGTCCCATCGGAATAGGAGAGTGAGGAGCGGGGAGTGCACTTGTACGAGTACTTTAGTCTATAACTTTTATACCTTTATTTTGTATTCGCCGAATTAGTAACAATAAATAAATAAAAATAAATAAATCTTTATTGCACACACCAATTGACAAATATAAAAATAATGGTAACAATTTGTAGATGTACAAATGGGCGACCTTATCGATTTAAGTGATCTCCTCCAGGCAACCATCTTTTATCAAGGATGTATTGCTTGATGATGAGGGGGTGCTAATAAATAAAATTGCATTAAATACAAATTAAACTTAAAAACTAATAATAATAATAAAAAAGGAAAGAAAACGTGTAATACGTATCAATGTACATATAATAACAGTATATTATTTATTATCTAAATAAGGTTCTATTCTATTATATTCTAACCTACCTCTGTGTGTGTGCAACACACACTTGTGCACTATAATATGCCCTGGGCAGTCGCCTAGTCTCTATAGAGATGGCTGCAGCGGTCGAAATTCAGACGACATTATTATTATTATTATCTTATTCTAAGTTATATAAATAAAAGTGATGTACGTCGACCCCAGGTCTCAACAACGCCTTAAGGGGTCCATGAAAACTGAAAAATGAAAGACTCAAATCGGTTGACGTTTTCCTAACCTCGCATTTTTATAAGACAATTTGAACACACGTTCGTGTAGGTCTATCTAAACGTAAACCTACGCAAAGCATTAATATTAGCCCTTATATATCTTCTGCTGTACATATGCCTCTTTAAATGTACCCGAAGATGGAAGATCTCCTGTAAATGATCTCTTTCACTTTAAATAATTAAAGTTGGTTAAAAATATTAATTATTTAGTTAAGGTGGCCGCTGGATGTAAGTGGCTCGTGACCGTTACCTTTGGCGCTCTATGGGGAGGCCTATGTCCAGCGGTGGACGTCGTCCGGCTGATGATGATGATGGTTATATATTAATTAAAGTATTTTTTACTTCACTTTCACTTAAAAATCACACTTCTAAGTTATTGCAATATACCGGCCGTATGTCGATATTGCAATGACTTAGAAGCGTGATTTATGCCTTAAGACATTGCACAATTTAGTATTTGACGCAAATTTCAACTTGATCCTTCCACGGGTTCCTGAGAAAAAGGGCTTACCAGACACATAAACAGACGGACACTGACAACAAAATGATCTTATAAAGTTTCCTTTCTTTCTTTTGAGGTATGAAACCTTAAAAAAAACAAACACCGATCTACGAGGCAAAAAAATGTGTCTATTGAAATTTTCTTAATTGAAATGAGGGGTACCGCTTTTTTGCGTAACAGTCAAATAGTGCTGGCCGAATTCGGCTGCAATGCACTATGGTACTACCTAATAATGTTTAGAAGTGCAGCCACAAACACCAGATAGCTAAATAAATAGAATCAAAGACAAGCTAGATACTCCAAGAAGTATAGACTTTATTCTGTTGCGGTTGGCAAAAAAGGAGGTCAAATTGGTTCTGAGAAGCTGCGCTCTCCCCTCAAATTAAGTAAAGATGAAAGTACATGATTAAACAAGCGAAACTTTGCGCAAGCATTATTTATTCAGACGTATAATTCACTCCGAGCTTTTACTGGTATTAAACCTTCATTATTACAAACAATATTGTTTGTGTTTTGTATACAATTATTTTGTTGTATATAGAGGAGAACTTTTGGTTCTCAATAATCACGACCCAGACATGATCACATTATCTTCACAATTTTTTTCCAATTGTCTTTATAGAACCTTTGGTTACAGAATAAAAGAATAGGAAGACCAAGACTGACATACCAATATCAGATTGATCGGGTACCGTCCGAAGGTGGTGTCAAGA
The DNA here is from genome assembly GCA_017140195.1 of Eumaeus atala. Taxonomy (NCBI): domain Eukaryota; kingdom Metazoa; phylum Arthropoda; class Insecta; order Lepidoptera; family Lycaenidae; genus Eumaeus; species Eumaeus atala. The sequence goes on along the minus strand of JAFELO010000015.1, from coordinate 634,977 downwards.
GTCTTCGCAACCAGCGTGTCTGTATGAGGAGATTAATGGATGTTGAGGAGGCAAGGCAAGTATGTTAGGATCATGATGTATGGCATTCCGTTTTCTGTGTACCCCATTAGGGAGCTGGCGTGAAGACTTGTTGTTGTGTATAATTTAAGAAATAATAGATGCAGTCGGACCCTTTTGATGAGCACCCACACAAATAACTCACCGCATAGCTTCAGACATAATAAACACCCACATAAATAACTCACCGCATAGCTTCCGACATAATACACACCCACATAAATAACTCACCGCATAGCTTCAGACATAATAAACACCCACATAAATAACTCACCGCATAGCTTCAGACATAATAAACACCCACATAAATAACTCACCGCATAGCTTCAGACCGCTACGCAGACGCAGGCAGCACTTTCCCTCCCTCCTCCCCAGAAAGCCACCGGAAACTCATAAACCGTACGTAACGTGACGGCATATTCATTTTATAACATCGTAATGTGAACAAGAGTTATATCTGGTCTTATAAGTTCGATTCGGCTGCAATGCACCATGGCACTATACGGAATCCTATTAAGGTCCCGGTTAGATAAAACTTTGCTGACATATATACAACAAATTTTGGTTTCATTGGTTCCAGTTGAAAGTGATAGATACCACATTCTTAAATGCTTATAATTATAAGCATTTAAGAATGTGGTATCTAATCGTTTTAACCGTAACTTTTACGTATCGAAAGCCTGCTGTACCGTATTGCTGACAGATCCGGGGCACCTCAGTACAGGCGGCGGACGGCACCCGCGGTCTTTTAGTGACTACACGGACCGCGAGCCCCACACACAGGCCACCCCGCTCAAAGGGCGGAGGCATCGAAAAAAATCCGTAAAAGTAATTTTATTGTAATGAGTAACATTCGACTCAACGCATCGATAGAAAAAAAACATTTAAATATAATAGTAATTTGTAAATGCAGCCGTAAAGTTCTCTCTTGTGCGGATCATATTCAACTTGCTTCAACAACCTAACACAACATGGTTCTGTATCCCGCGGATCCCTGATTCGGTCCAGCCTCAATATTGTTATTGATTCCATCAACGTGAGGTTAATACGAAGAGACCGTAAACATTTTATCCCCAAACCTTTATTGCACTAGTACTGGCATTCTACTTCACCTGGCAATTTGAGGTGCAATTATAAAACCAAACAAAATATACAAAAATGAAGATGTTTTTTTTTTCAGAAATGGAAAAAGAACAGTCGGAGCCTTTGATGACTATTAAACGTCTATCCGATCCAATTGCACGATTTGACCATCTCGGCCACAATTCAGGAGATAAACACAGTACATGTTATCATTTTTATATCATCCTCGTAGAATTAGAATTTGAAAAATCATTTGAAATTTTTACTTTACTTTTTTGAAGTTACTTATCAATTTTTATACATTTTGCGTTTTTTTTTTGTGACAATTGAAAAAATATTCATACTTCTATATATACCTACTACTTACTGTTAAGGTTTAAGTGCAACATCGTAACATAACGCAATAATCATAACGAATTAGAACTATCACTAGAAGGAAGTACATCCATCATGTTGTAGATCTTAACAAGCGTAGCTTAACAAAGTTAATAACAAGGACAGGTTGGAAAATGGCGCGCTCCGCTCGTCCTTGATGTTAGGAATTAATTGCGCATTTACAGCAAAAGTAAAAAAATGCAACGCTCTCAAAAATTTTACAATGTAGTTCGTTTTAATATTCAACATTTTGAGAATAAAGAATATTCGTTTATACCTTTAAGCTTTTGTTTTTCCATTATTAAATTATTTGAGCTCAATTCTAAGAGAAAATTGGTCTTTGTTATTGCTTTCATTGCATACTTTTGTGTGCTAAAATAATCTAAATTAAAATATTTGAGACGGAGTATTGTATAAGTTTCACACTTTATATTTTTATTAATTGTTTGGAAGTAAATTATAAAATGATTTTGTACAATCAAAGTGAAATAAAGTGAAAATGTTTTCATTCAAAATTGAAGTATAACAATTTTAAATGCCTGCAATAGCAAATACCACGAACCGATCGATTTGTCGTAATGAATAAATCGATTTACTTTAGAATTGCAAAACTAGATCACTGAACTCACGTATATTTCCACGGGCATGGGCATATCCTGATAAGCGGTGGTACAGATGTCGTGCTGGCTTATTAATGTCATTATTAAGAAGTAGAGCCATGCTGCATTGCAGCGGAATTGGGCCGGCATAACTGAGGAGGTGCCTCTTGCACACACGATAACGCTATAAAGTGACAGCTATGTTGACGCGTATTTTGCGGTTTGGGAATAGCCTATGGTGCAATGGAGGGGAGTAAAAAAGGAAGACAACGCATGTCTACTCTGTTACTGTTCTTTTGGTGCATTAGGGAAAAATGTTTACTAAAAACCACACCCTGAGGTTAGATATACTCAACATGTTGGCTTTTCTCTTGTTACGCCAAAGAAGTATAAGTTCTTACGCGTTTACATGAGTATTCAGACTTATTTTCAATTTCTAATAACAGTCCGAAGTAATGAAGCGTTTTACAGCCCCGTGTCTCGAAGAGCACGTTAAGCCATTGCGCCTGATTTCACTCCGGTCGTGACGGTTTTCCTGTCTCATGGGAAAAGGAGAATGTGGGAAGAGGGAGTGCACTTGTGCGTACGCACACACCTGAGCACTTTAAAATGTCTTGCGCAGTTGGCCAGTCTATATAGAGATGGCCGCCGCGGGCGAATCACGATTAGTTCAACATTAATATCTAATAAATTACATGACCATGGGTGCTTTTCCATTAAAGAATTAGGCGTTACTGTTGTATACGGGAGCGTATTTTTTTCTTACAATTTAAATCATTTCTTAATGATTCAACTTCAGAACTACAATACAGATGTACAGACAGCTCATCCCTATATATAGTGACGTCACTACACCAAGGGGCAGGTGGTTGTAACGTTAACTAAGTTTATTACGTTCTTTATATCTCCATATAATGTTGGAGACCGCCAGTATCATTTTAATGGACTAAGAAGACTGTAATGCTTACGAGGAGACTGTAAATTTTAACGGCATTATATTCTTAAATTTTAACGGCATTATATTCTTAAATTTTAACGGCATTATATTCTTAAATTTTAACGGCATTATATTCTTAAATTTTAACGGCATTATATTCTTAAATTTTAACGGCATTATATTCTTAAATTTTAACGGCATTATATTCTTAAATTTTAACGGCATTATATTCTTAAATCGCTCGTGATGATTAGAGGTTGCAGCCACAAGAACAAATAAAGAGCATGTAGAATACCAGCAGTGTCTATCCCCCTCCCCGCTTCACGCGGATATTTCACGAAATTTGGTGAAAAATCATTGAATTATAGAAATAATAAAAATTATGAATTGTGTCCACGAAAACATTATATTCTCTTTTTGTTTATATTATCGAAGTTTTCACAATCATCTTAACGTTCTAGAGAATGTTATACAGCCTATGTTCATCATGGATAATGCAAGTCATCATGAATAATGTAAATCGACTGGTAAAAGAAATTTTCTCATCGGAAATTTCGGAGCAATTCCGAGAATTCAGTTTCGGAATCCATTCAATGCAAACAAATTAACAAATGTTTCCTCTTCATAATCTTATTTATAAAATTCTCGTGTCACAATGTTAGTTACCTTACTCCTCCGAAACGGCTTTACCGTTTCTTACCAAATTTTGTATGCATGTTCAGTAGGTCTGAGAATCTATTTTTAATATCTCTAAATGATTAGGGTTGTTCCAAGTCGCTAAAACAACGCTTGCCCGGTCAGCTAATAATAAATAGACATAGGTGCGGCCGTTTAAAGTTATGCCAGCAAATGTTTAGACTGAGATAGATTTGCAAGTGCTACTTAGCGTCAATATAATTTTACAACTGTAGCTTTGCCAACATTTCTGGGCAAATAAATAGATTATTTCGTTATATCTCTTCTTCTAATAATATTTGTCACCTGAATAAGGTAAGCAAGTTATTCTTTGTGGTTTCAATAATATTTTTAACGCAAGCAAGCAAAAGTAAGTGCTAAGGTACATCTTTCCTTTATCACACTCACAATTCCCCTTACTTTAACAAGTTATACACTAAAACCTTCCTCGGGAATGGCTCTATTCAATAGTGAACACAGCTTGAAAATCTGTGACAACAAAGTATTACTGCTCGTTTGCCTCCCTTTTTAATGCATTTCGTTTGCTTCGTGATCTAGAGGTAAACATGCATCAACCACAGATTGTAAAGTTTCGAGTTTGAGGCCCAGGCGAGACCAATAATTGTTATTCACATTTCAGTTTCACAGTCTGGAGTCAGGAAGCTGCCGGTGTCTCCTGGCCTTGGAGAGAACATTCAGCCGTTTTTATGTAGTTTTTTTATAACATAAGGGAGCAAACGTGAAGTCGGAGCCTTCTGTTGAACACCGACGCAAAAGGACATTCGCATGATTGTTACGCAGATGCGTTGCCCTCCTATCACCTCCCCCCCCCAAAGAGTCACCGGCTACTCCCAAAGCTCAGCATGCTGTCACTTTACGACGGTATCAGGTATGCAAGAGGTACTTCCCTGGTTGTGCCGGCCCAATTCCATTGCATAGGAGGATGTAGTCTCGTCCGCCATGCCTGGTACTACCTCTTCCTATGCTGCAAGGCAATATCTCTTCGAAAAACGCTGATGCGGGCTACGCGTCTTTTCCTTCTTCTTCCAATGGACCACCTGCTACACGCAAACCCCATGAAACGTGCCAGTATAGCTGTCAGTTGACGGCGGTGTTATGTGCGTGAAAGGTACCAGATGGAGCCGGCCCAATTTAGCTGCAATTCATATCGTACTGCACGCTATGCGAATGCAATCGTAGGCATCATGCAACAAAGATCCAAATTTACTCGCGGATATTTGATAGCAGAACACAAAAACATGTTTTTCGCATTATATAATTAATCGCTTTAATTGCTTTAAAAAATAAACGATGAAAATAAAAAGCGAGCTTAATGAATAAAGTACCGCGCTGAATTGTTTTAGGATACTATAACGAGTGAAATGAGCTCGAAGCGGGAATATTATTTTGGCGACGTCCGGGAATTTAAAAACAAGACGGCATTTCGCTTCGTTAGGAATGTGTGCCAGTGTGTAATATATCCCTGTTTTTAGTGACTATTTGTGTTTTAGTGTAACTTGTTCACACGCATATACATAGTATATATAGTAGGTATAACGCCTATATATAGTAGGTACTTGGGAAGTCAGTGAATCCGTTTTATGTAAATCAACATAACCTTGTAAGAGATAGTGCCAGGATGTATTGTCGCGGAATTGGGATGGCACGGCCAGGGAGGTACCTGCTGCGCTCACATGATACCTCCATAAAGTGATTTCTTCCGAGTCACGTTGTGTAAGGTTTGTAAGTAGCCGGAGGCCCATTGGAGTTGAAAAGGAAAGGAAAGTAACGCATCACCATGGTAATTATGGGGACGTACATGGGCGTCTGTAGTATTTTTTGGGTGCATCCTTATACTATAAAAAAACACTTAATGATAGAATGAGATTATTCCATTCATTGTTAAAGTGTAAGATTATTAAAGAAATATTGTCCTGGTTACATTCGCAACTGGACAGGTAACAAATAGATTAACACGTTTATACTTTGGCGCGTTTCATACATAGATGTAATGTATTGCTTATTGTTTTAGAGTAGGGAAATCATAGCAGGAAAGCAGGCCAAAGAGTGCGAGCATCCACCTTCGTTGATAGAGAAGGAAGATGAGTAACACTATACTATCTCTGTCTAACTGATCTGCATATGGCGCATAGATAAATAAATGAAAAGAAAGAGACGCAGTGAGAGAGTTGTCTCTTTTGTCTTAAACTGACATGGTTTGCACTGGATCCCTTATCTATCTATAGCCATGGTTTCATATCACTAAACTAACGCGCTATTCCCACATCTAAATGTCATGATAATTCAATAATAAAAATAACATCGTTTATAATAAATATCGCTTGTATAAGAACGCAGACTTTGAGCCTCGCTCTTTGCATTTTATTCAACAATTGTTTACAAACCATTCATTTCCTCGGTCAGCGAGTTGAAAGTTAAAACAAATATTACTGCGTTTGTGTTAATTACCATTTACATTATCAAGGTTTTTAAATAATGTAGTGCCTATATCATTCGTGATAAGGCAAGCATACAATATAATGCAGTACCATTTAGTCTGGCATGAAGTGACTGTGATCTACGAGCCATAGTGCTATGACGTTGACAGAGATATAATATAGTGTCCAGGCCGACTGCCTGACTCGACACTTTATTGGATCTCTCTGATCCAATATAGGGTCAAGTTCCACAATCAGCCCTATATTGTATCTCTCTATCGCCATCAATTTGATCATTGGAGGTATGGAGGGAAAGAGGGTACGAGGAACGATCGAAGGGCTTCAAATGCTCATTTTCTGCCTTGGGCGTACAGTGGGAACGTAAAGTGTTAGAATCTTGATTACTAGTCGTGTAACATCATCCATGTTTAAGTTTTGCAAATCAAAGCATTAGTAGATTATGTGATTTTATTTTGATTCGTGAGGTTGACGCATTTCACCAGACCAACAAACTATTCAACTCCATAATGTTAGTAAAGGTAATTTAAACTGGCTAAACCAATAGTCTTTTGTGGTAATACATCGTACATAACGCGGAAATTTTCATTAGCGCGTTAACTGTGTTTCGATTTTATCGCCAGTATAAATTAACATTTATAATTTACAACATCCTATATATTGTTGGCTAATGGACTTTATGATTCGGTCACACCCGCGCGGCTCGTTTGGCTTCTCTATACTAATGCTAATGAAAGGAGCAATGAATTTCAGTGAAAACAATTGAACTATATATTTCAAGTAGAAGTTTTAGTTTATTTGCGCACGTACTTAAAGACACTAAAGGTTCTGTAACTTTTATGTTCCAATTTTTACATCTTTTTTCGTGCCAAAACTGTTGCAAATTTTATCCACTTAAAAGTCACGCTAAAATTTAAAACAATGTATAAATCTAGCGTCAGGTCACATTGACGCCCCAGAATGGTTCATGCCTTGTCGTGGCGGTGGGGCTCAGTAGCCTGGGGTGATCCGAGACACCTTGGGCGAAGCCAATTGAGCCGAGGAGGTGGCGGCTCTTAGTACCCCTCCTATAAGAAGAGGGGACTAAAGAGCAGGAGGAGGTGCCGCTCTTTGTGCCCCTCTAAGTGGCGTCGGTCCCTTCGGGGGATGACTTGCCGTTGAGGTACCCTGATGGTTTGCTGTTCCGGGGCACCTCATCAAGGGCGGCACTGTTGGCACTCGCGTTTGTTTTTGTGGGTACTCAGCACTATATAATGTACAGCGAGCCCCACACACCACTGGACCCCACCCCTGAGTGGCCCTGGCCAGTGAAGGCGCGTAAATGCGTTTCTCCGCGTCAAGAAATAAAAGGGTCACCTGAAAGTATTCGCTATACACTAATTGTAATAATGAAAACAATGTAAGTAATTGATTTCAAATAGGCCTTCATTACTTCATTCATTTTTCAATAACTACTTGTACTGCCCATATTATATCATCGGCACTATATTAAATCTTACAGTTTCAAAGCAATTTGATCCATAACTTTATGATTCGATCACACCCACGCGATTCGTTTGGCTTGAGGAGTTTGAGTCTGGTCAATGTGTTACGTATTAATATGTGATATTTATAATGTAAAATGTTAATTTGGTTTCTTAGATACTACATGAATGTCCTAATTGCATTATGGTTACGTCGTTTTGTTCGAGCTTCCCAAACACGGCCTAGCCTGAAAAAATTGTTGGCTAAGCTTTGGTAAATATGATATCAATATTTTTTCTAATGAATAACTTGTTAACATAACATTTTGGCACATAAAGCATTCATAAAACATATTTTAAAAGCAACGTTTGAATTCCACACATTTTGTAAAAAAAATAAGCAAGATGAATAATGTTCCACTAGAGGAAGATCCGCGTAGAAAATATAATTTCCCTGGAATAAGCTTTGCGTTGTTCGCATGCGCTACAGTCCCCGAGGTGACGCCCTCTACAGAAGCCTTATTTATACCTTCCGAGGGATTCATACCATAACTTTCAAGAGCAAAAAAATGTTAAGAGCACTTTTTACACGATCCCCTAGCGGTCAGGTGTATTTTATACGGGATTTTATAAAATTAAAAATTCATGCTGTTTTATAATGAGTAGTTTACGCTTTTCCCCTGCGTCAGAAGTAGGGTAGTATATTTAGAGTGTTTGTAAATATTTGTCTAAATATTTTTTATAGTAATTTATAGATTTTAATGTTCTTGGAGCTGGAGTTTGGTAGGCTGGATGAACTTTAAGGTGTCGTTGGATTTGACTTGATAAGGCAACTGACACTGGGGACGTTAAAATATATTTTAGTCAAAAAAATTCTTCATATCGGGTTTTTCTTTTTTGTTTTTCATTTTTATCCAGCGGTTATCTAGATTAGAAAAATGTAACCACTAGTTTTTTATAGCGTGGGGGGGGGGGCAAACGGAAACACCGGAGATTTACTTTACAGCGGTACCATATGAGCTCACTCATATGATGCAATGCAGCATGGCAATACCTCTAACTACATTGGCAATATTTTAATACCAGGAACTTTCATAAAAATAATCATTGTGTAATCAAGACGTGTCTAACACATCTCTTATCAGCAGGGGGGCCTTTGTGTGAATCTCACCGTTTAATACATCAAGCGCGTATTGGCACGTGTCGAAAATCTCATCTGCTTAATCTATTCAGAGAATACTGCACCCAATTAAATTTTTTGTCGATGAGTCACCATACTCGGACAGACACCGGAGTACAGCTGCCTGTAGGCGGCGCTGCATCCTCCGAGATTCAGGAGGAGTCAGCCCAGCGCACTCGCCGCCTTCACGACCTTCGGTCCCACCATAGCCACGTGTGGGCCGAAGGTCTACCGTCCGTCAAGGATAAGCCCCAGATATTTAATATGGGAGCTCTCTCCGATCTGCAGAGCGGCTCCCGATGGGGGCCCCTTGCAGCCGGTCCCGCGAAAAAGAAGGGCTTCGGTCTTTTCCAGTCTGACCCAAAACCCAAACCTACTATTGAAAGCGTTCGCGATGTCCAACTACACCTCGACCACCATCTCACTCCTGTGTTCCGTCTCACCTGACACCGCCCGCAGGCGCTTGAGGGCATCGATCGTCGACCGGCGTGCACGGAACCCTCACTGTAACTTCGAGAGTCCGGGTCCCGCGCCCTCATCCAGAAACGGGACGGGAGGCCACAATCCCTTCTAAAGCCTTCCCAGTCTAGTTCAGCAGCACCACCAGTCGAATCAACGACGTCGAGTCCATGGGCCACTCTGCTTTTGGGAGCAGGCCGAGCCGACCCTCCTTCCATGCCCCCGGGGACTGACCAGTCCACAGACAGCGGTCAAAAACTTCCCGGAGGCTATCCTCGAGGTGCACGAGAGAGATCGCCAGTACTCTCCCGTGCTCTTCGCTACGCTTTACACACCGCATTGTATGCGTCGCAGAGCCCACCAGCCGCCTCGTCCACCCCTAACACCGACAGTGGTGGGAGACTCCAACGGCCGACGATGGCGGCCTCCTCTGCCAGCTCCCGGTTGAGCCTAGTGAGAGCCCGACGCGCCAACCGCCTATGAACCCTAGGTGACGACGACGATGACGTCGGACGCACGGAAGCTGGAGACACCCCGAATCGTATGTAGCGATGGTCCGAGAGTGTCACCACCTCCGTCTCCACCCTCCACCTCTCCACTCAGCGTGCGATGGTCGGCATGGCGGAAGTGACGTCCACTTCTCCACCTCCCTCTCTTTCGAGTTCGTGACCGGGTTACCCCAAGCCGTAGTCTTGGCATTGAGGTTCTCAGCCACGAACACCTAGAGGGGGGCTAACTGCCGTTGCAGGGCCTTCCTCTCTCTCTCCTCTGCAGACGCGAGTTATCTGCCTGCAGGCGCTTCACTTCTCCACCGTGCGTACCACCAGAGACTCTAGCATGTCTCTGATGGACCCTGCTGCCTTCTTAATTTTCGATGCCGACTTCCCGGTCAACTCTAGGATTAAGTTGAGGTTTGCCACCGCCGCAACCATCACCTTCTCGGTTCCGCAACGCCCTACGTCATCAAGGACGATCGGAGCCCACGCCGGGCAAGGTTTCACCTCCTTTTCTTTCATAAAAACCCTCTTTCTGAACGCATTCTGTAACTTCTTCTCCCTCTCGTCCGAAATCCGCTCCCTCAAAACAATCCTAGCTCCTGACGGAATGTGCGCCTTCCCGCGCTTGGCCACGCAACGTGACTTTACAATCACAGGGAGCCGACGACTTCTTGTCACGGTGGACTCGACCCAGCTCACCCTCACGGTGTGCCCGACAGAGGCGTCGTGGTGACTGTCATAATGTAGCCGGACAGTCCCCGAGGAGGTGAAGTATGGCCTTTTCGCCGAGGCCAGCTTGTCGCTGGGGAGGTCCTGTTGCCTGCAGATCCGAGACCCTCCACTAATAGCGGCTGAAGGCTCCCGTAGGGGTTTAGTTGGTATTTCTACCCAATGGCCGAGTCCAACATAGGTCTGGGGGTCTACCCGGGCTCCCAGGTATTAAGCGTAAATGCATTCCCCTTCGTCACCAAAAAAAAAAGGATGATAAGAGCATCGTACATAGAACCGAGAAGGATCGGCTAAACTGTAAGACATATAGAATTTCCAGAAATTATATTTCTTAATTCTTAACTTTAAAAGACGACAGATGACTCACATCATTGGAGCATAATATTACTGGCTAACTTCCACATATATCTCATTTGTTCAGGATTATGTTTTTAGTATTTACTTATTTTCTTTTCCATTCATCGTGACACGGTACTACTCGATAACGACTGGGACCAGGGAACAGGCGCTTAGATTATAATAAGAATGTAAAAATTCTTTGTCTGTTCATTAAATATATTTCCTAAAACTTGATACAGTACATATTTACATGTTTTTAACTTTTCTGTTTGTCTGTATGTCTGTTTGGATGTACACGCTATTATCTGAAGCTATGATTAATAACCATTTGGTTTTGACTATGTAAATCAAATACGAATTAAAAGCCCGGTTCAATCAACCCAAAAATACATATACTAACTAACTGGTAAAATACATATACAGGCTAACTGGTAAAATGTTGTACATATTGATGGACACGATAGGTAATGTTGTATAAAAAATATATAAAGCCAAAATTTTGTTCCATTTAATTTCGGATATGAACTGTAACTTGGGCCTAGGAGCTAACGTAAACGTTTGGCTTTTAGAGGGGATCGTGACTGAGAAATTTTAGAGGGGATCGTGACTGAGAAATTTTAGAGGGGATCGTGACTGAGAAATTTTATTTATGTATTACAAAGAATATAGTCAATTGTTTTTGGGTGGTAGCCACGCCGGGTACGTCACGGGCACGCATTAATTTATCCAATTATTGTGAGAGTGATTAATTAAAAACGTGCACACCTGTGGTTCATGAAATATTAAATACCTATTTCTTTATTATTTGGGATCAAAATCGATTACCGAACATCACATTTCTGTATGTGCCGTTTTTTACCAGTCCACCTCTATGTTATATGTCGATCGTGGTGAGATCGCGATCGCAAAAATTTGTTGTGCAACAATAGGCATTATTTGCCTCGCCTTGTCCACAAAAATAATTAACTAATTGGTACAGCGTCATATCATATTTGAACTATTAATTTACACATATTAAAACAGTAAAAATTGTGTGTTTCTATGTTACACATAATTCCTAAAAAATAAAATATAATTCCTAATGGATATCGAGGGTGAAGTTTAAACTTCAGTAGAACACAATTCCATGATAGTTTTTTAAAAAATGTCTGAATGCTTGTCTATAATGCTGCTTGTAAACAATTTCTGAGACTATAGTAATATGATATGTATAGAATGGTCACGGTAATTTCTGAAACATGTTTTTATTGTTATTATTATTGATTCTTGGCACCATATTGGCTAAAATTTAGTTTGGTCTCCATCGTGTTCTACATGAGTCTTTATATGCCGCTGTTGTGTCGGTCCAAGTGATAGATAAATATCAGGAATCACTGAAAATCAACGTCGTATTATCATTTTATACCCAATATATTCGTATGGCAGCAGCTGAATGGCCACTTCTATTGATTACGATACTGGGTCCTGTTGTTGTGATCAATAATAATATTGGAAATAAACTGAGCTTGATGAGTACTTTCTGTGGTACATATTCAAGTATCAAAACACCCGACGTGGAACTCTAAATGCTCCAGCCAAGCCGTATGATGCATCGGTTAACTATTTCACAAAGTTTACGCGGACGAAGTCGCGGGTAACAGCTAGTATACAATAAAAAAATTAATAGCGACTGTAGAATTCAGCAAGAGAGAGTTGAGTATGTACTACAACGGTACTTGATCTGTCCAATCAGGGCAGTGACCTCTCGTCTCCATGATACTGACGACAAAGCAACATGCAGGTAACACACGTCACTAATCACGTCGATAGGCTATATGCGAACGTTTGTGGCTATCGGGTGCTCGCTTCCTAATCTAATAATAATCGATCGATGCATATTTGCGTTGATGCTCGTCATGTCTCCGATTATTATTAATCGGCCATCAACGCAAACATACATCGATATGAATGTCATGCATATGCGTTGCTTACTTCTTCCCTCCAACTTACAAGCCGCGCGATACGCGACAGCATATGTCAGTTTACTGCGATGTCAAGTAAGCGTACTTCTTCGGTCATCACGGCTCGATTGTATGTAGCGTGGCACTACCTTTTACTGCAAGTAATTAGGTAAATATAGCCTGAATCGGCTGCAATGCAGAAATTTCTAATGACTATTTACTACGCAAGAGTTATTACAAAACTTCAGGCGAGTTAAACATCGAAGAGAGCTATAAAAAGAGGAAAACGACAAATTCTCCATTGAAAACTCTTTCCGTACATTTTCATTTAAAGGAAAACCCGTTGAATAGCGTCAGTCTTTAAGAAAATGATGCTTGGACCAGGAGCGGTAATAATGTGCAGTTTTTCTTTTCTTTCCTCATTTTTTTCTCAATTTATTTCTCAGTATTAAAAGCATGAAATTATTAAAGAGCTTATACTGAATGCGAAGTAAATTAGGTGCGCTATAGCGTTTTCTCCCTTTTTATCAAAATATTGTTTTGTGCTATAAAATGTACTTTAATACACACATGGTACATACATACATGTTCCTCTCCTTCCTTTCTCGTATCTAATAGTCCACCACCAGTGTACAAGTCCTGCGAAGCGCTACAGCATTGCCATCATCACTTCAAGGTGGTATCCGGTGAGTGAGGGGACGTCAGCGTCACGCGAAACACGTCACGCGTGACGGGTGACGAATAACATTCTGCGAAAATCGGTTCTATACTTGATGACAGCCTCTGACTTTTTTTAGTTTTTGTTTAATCCCTTGCTCTCCGTAATAAGACGCTTGATATCTATACATGTATCTATTACATATTGTATCTTGATACTTCGTTGCAGGTATCAGGTGATAGCTATTCCTTACATGAAATTGATTGACAGTTATTAAGGAAACTGCCCCCAATTAATAAACTTTAATAGAAAACTCGAGTTCATGCAGTTTTAAAATAATTATGAACACATTACGCTCTACGCCAGTGTAACATGGTCTAAATTTGCACGACGTGGCTTGACTTTGGTCTATATGAATATCATCGATGTAGAGCAAATAAAATTATTGGCCCTTATTGATTAAGCTTTAATGATCTGTACGGATGTGATTCAATTATCATCAAAGTGGTGTAAGGGTGCTTTTATAAGAAATTAATATCCAATTTGTGCAATAAATCAAAATAGTTGTTAGTACAACGGTAGAAACGAGGATGACCGGAGGGCAACACATCCGCATAGTAACCATGCGGATGTTCTTGGGTGTCATCAGGAGATATTGCTTGTTTGCCTGTATATAAAAAGCGACTGTAGAAAAATTGTTTAGACAATCCAAAAGTGCACACCTCGTATTCATATTCAGGGCTCATCTTAAAATGTTATAATTTGAATTACTAAAGAACACTTTTATACTGTTACTTTTTTAAAGTTATAATACAATAATTATTTGTTAGTTTTCTTTTTCATTATTTGTGGAAGTCTTTTTTTGTAACATTCGAGAACATATATTGCTCTGAAAGTGAATTAATAATGTAAAATCATTATTGTCGGAAATTATGTGTGATACTGGAAAGTCGTGAATATATCACAGGAGAAGGTATACAATATAAGCACTGATATTAATAGGTCCTTGTTTATATTAAGCTAGCAATTCACCCCGGCTCCACAAGTGTATATCGATATAAATAGGAATAGAACTTTCTTTGCAAGAATATGGCAGAAGATATTTGGTACAATGCTTGTTAAGTGTACAATATATTCCGTTTATAACAGAGTGCAAATCATTACATTATACATTCTCATTGAATATATTTATTAACTTGTACTAAGTTAAGTAAATAAATAATAGAAACGAATATTATGACATCAGTACATAAAAGTGAAATTAAGCAGTGATAAAAATAAAATAAGAATAAAATCATAAATAACAATAAATGTATTCAATGGATTGGTTACAATTAACCTCTAAACAAATTATAAACTCAACGAGACAAGTTCTATCCTCGGGCGAAATGCTCATGAAAATCCATTCAGTACATTTTCAGAAAATCGATTTTGACTTTAATCTTTAGAGAGCTTTGTTTTATTATATGTGCACATTAGCTTGAACACTGTCTACGCCGCTAGGTTTAATTATCTTTTAAACTTCAACTTTATATCATGAAAAGGTAAAGCAACAAAACATTAAATGTATATCGTATATAGAACACTAAAATAGAATAGGAGTACTTTATCGCCCCACCATGGTTCAAACTTTGTCGTGGCGGTGGGGATTAGGTAGCCCGGGGTGAACCCAGGCGAAGCCAATTGAACCGAGAGATTTTTGCACTCCCCTTATAAGAAGAGGGGGCTAAAGATCAGGAGTAGAAAGCGCGCTCGGTAGCCCTCTTATAAGAAGACCAAAGAGCAACAGGAGGAGGCGCTTTTGCGCACGGGGATAGGGGCGAGGATGGGAAATTCCCCCCATTCCCAACAACACACACACACCACTGGACTGCACCCAGGGCCAGTGAAGGCAAGCAAATGCGTTTCCCCACGTCAAAAAGAAGGAGTACTTTATCGAGTAAATCAAAATGACATACACTGTTATACACATAACAAACAGTGTAAAAGTTTATACTTTAGCAGCTTACTTAATTAACTCATTATTATACATAAATGCTACTAGTAAAGATTTTTTCGTGATCTTTATTTTAGATATTAATCTTAATCGCAGTTACATCTGTGTATACGCCACTATAATTCAGTGGCATGGGATATGAATTAATAATTCCGTTTAATACTAAACCGACCCGTGTATACGCTTCAGTAAGAACACTGAGGTCAATACTTAAGTGGGTAGAATTAAATTTTATCAATGATAGAGGTAATTTACGCAAAGGTCTATGTCCCTACCTTCATGTGATATTGTGCCTATAAAAGCAAATTGATTATTACTTTCATGTCTTTTTGTATACAAACTATGTACGCACACGTGGTCATGGTTAAGATACGTAATATATTAGTCTCAAGTGTGTAAGAGTTCTTATGAAAGCTACGTAACACCCAGGGTTTATTGCGTACTGTCATGGAGGATAAAAAAAAACATCTTTTGCCTTTTGGAAATTAAGACTGTGAGTTCGTAGTAAGTCATATTTTTTATACTATAGGGGGCGAAAGAGCAATTGCTGTTATTCCCCCTTATACCGTAGCCTTACTACTACCGAAGCCCATGAACATCCGTATAATTACTATGCCGGCGCGTTGCCCTCCTTTCCTCCTCACTGTCACTATAAGCCGGTGTCGTGTTAGCGGGAGGCACCACCCTGGTCGTACCGGCCCAATTCATGGCACTGCCGCTAACGACATACTCGTAGGAACCGTAACTCACAGTAGTTACGTAAGGCACTTGACAAAATGCCTTTGCAAACTACACCAATACCTACAACACAGGGAATCCTGGTGTGGGGTCCAGGGAAAATTTATACCAATAGTTTTGTATTTTTTTGGTTTCAATAAAATTATTTTTAATAAAAAAAAGACAAAAAATTCAAAAGTTTCTAACGCTTCAATATTTTTCTGGTTTCCAAAATTAGACTTTGCCAGTCAAGGGGATGTGAAAATATGATCTTAACCCGTTCCCTGTCCTGACGATAGACACGATAGTTAAACAATTGAAATGTTAATGTTTGGATCCCTCGGTACCGCACTTGTAACTCCTCCTTGTTTGACGTCCCGTCTCACCGCACCAAATATGCACAAAATTCGGTCCTACCACGGATAACACTTACACATAATAGAAGTTTCAGTGATGTAGACATGTTCGTAAATACAAAGAGTAAATTTAAATATGAAATAGTAAACATTTTAAAATTAATATCTTGTACGTGACACTTTCTCAAAATATAAATAACAATCGGAGCTAATGCTAAGTATATCGACGTGTATAAATATTGTCACCAGTTGAAGCGTAGCCTTGAAATAATTTATGAACACATTATATTCTTTAATGGTAAATTATTCATGGCACCCTAGTGGTCGACACACACCGAGCCCAAGACTTAGTCGTGTCGTAGGGCTAGGGTGCGCTACGACTAAGTCTTACATACACACACATACACACACACACACACACACACACACACACTCTCACACACACTCTCACTCTCACACACACTCTCTCTCACACACACACACACACACACACACACACACACTCTCTCTCTCACACACACACACACACACACACACACACACACACACACACACTCTCACACACACACACACACACACACACACACACACACACACAAACACGCACACAACACGCACGCACACGCATACGCACACGGAATTATGCACACATAAAAGTATATGGCTAGAAGCATTTATCTGCACGTATTGTGAGCATTCATATTATTTGTTACTTAATGTATATATAAAATCGGCTTATCGCAAGTCGATTTTGTATTAAGTTTTGAATTGAATAAGAGTTAAAAAAGGTATTTATTTTCACAGAAAATATCAATCTAACAATGAATAACAACGTCTCATTTAAATAGTATATAAACCTGTTATTGGCCATA
Organism: Eumaeus atala; assembly: GCA_017140195.1. Taxonomy (NCBI): domain Eukaryota; kingdom Metazoa; phylum Arthropoda; class Insecta; order Lepidoptera; family Lycaenidae; genus Eumaeus; species Eumaeus atala. The sequence continues at coordinate 617,589 of JAFELO010000015.1, read as the reverse complement.
TTTTCTGACCTGTGGCGGTTGATCAGAGTCATTACTCTACTGGTTTATTAATAAATAAAAAAAAAATATACATGTGGTAGGGAACCAGTTAGCATAGCACCTTACCCCTACTATCCCAACAGACCACCGGCGTTCTTCATTTCATTAATCGATAAGCTCTATCCTTTATAATTCAAACCTATACTACAATAGCATCTCTTACAACTCATTTATATGATGATAGTGAAACAAATTTATATTAAACTTAGAATAGACCGCAACAAAAACACAGCGAAAATGGAAGACGGCACACATTTTCACAGCCAACATGTTCCAGAAATTTCCACACAAAAAGACATAAACAAACTTATTTTCTTTCTATTCGCCGCCCTCTCGAGTTTCAAACTGAATTGTGCTGAAAGTGGACACCGCGTTAAGATACATTTGGAACTTGTGTCAAATTCTATGTATATCCTATGTATATTGTCTACGAATTATTAATATTCTTGAGAATTTGAAAAATATGGGAATTTCAAAGAAGTTTTTTCTGATAATTGATGGGTGAGATAAAGAAAAAAGTATAACTTGTATGAAGACACATGCTTCAATATTTTAAGGTGAGAGGGATAGAGAAGACAACGCACTTGCACCATTCTCATCTATAAAGATTTAGTAGAGCGTTTGCTTTCTTATTCTAAAAATCTCCAAAAACGATTTTCTATTAGGTACGTTAAAAATGTGTAAAAACATCCAGTCAAGTGAGTCCCAATAGAGGCTTGAGGCACACAGCGTAAGCACTACGGCATAACAAACTTAGTCAATAATTGTGCATGTAATGTAACTTATAATCTGATCTGTAAGTTTTTGGCAGTTAGGCCTGGGGGAGGCAACAGTTTAAACACGCAAGTCTACACTCAATTTAATTTCTCACTCGTCCGTCCTTATTCTACAGCTAGATTGCGATATCGAAAATTGCACGATTTTCCTGACAAGCGTTTTATAGTCTACTAACCGAACCAACAAATTTACAAGTTTCTTTGTTTGTAAGTAGGACAATCTTCCCATGGGAAACTTTGTGTACATGGTTCCTTGCCGTGGTGGCGGGGCTCAGTAGCCCGAGGTGAAGCACGATACCTTGAACAAAGCCAATTGAAAGGTATCGCTTTTCGTGCTCCTCTTAAGAAGGACTAAGGAGCAGAAGGAGTAAGTGCATCTGTGCACGGGGCAAGGGACGAGGCTAGTGGTTACTTAGAGGGACTGTCAAGCCGTCGAGATGCCGTGAAGATTTGATGTACTGATGGCTCTCGCAGTGGTTTCAGTGGGTATTCGGTATTACATACACCACTGGACCCCTACCAGGGCCAGTGATGGTGCGGAAAGGCGTTTCTACTTCACTAGAACTTGATCTAAAAAAGACATGCTAATTATAATCTGTCAAACAAAATTAGATATTCCACATACTGACGCTTCCATTAAGTCACTTTAGCAAGAACTGATAGTAAACATCCAAGAAGTCGTCCAGAATAGGGACATGATAAAGGTAAATACGAAGGGTCAGTGGGAATGTTTGAAACTCAATAACTTTGATAAAACGTCTTAAAGTGGTAACTGAATCAGCTAACTAGCTGCCCGACGAAATAATTAACAACAACTAATTCCACTTGATTTTCAATTTTAAGGCTTTCATCATCAGAACCAAAGTCACAAATAAGTAAGAGGAACCTGTTACATATGACACTAGCCTTTGGAGCAGGTGGAGTGGACCGGAGACTCATTCTTACATGGTGTCGGTTCGAAATGACCTGTATGCTTTCGTGTTTTGCGCAGCTCCTAAGCTCCTAGCGGTTTATTGATGAAGGAGGAGGGAAGGAGGGTAACATATTTGCATCGTAAATATGCTGATGTTATGGCGTTACATGTTCTCTCAAGGCTTCAATAGTCGTTTTCCCCCTTGTATAATAAAAGTCATAGTAATCTTTAGCCGCGATGACGAATGAAAGAATTTAAAAGTTTTACTTCTTTCTTTTTATAGTGAATCTTCCTTCATAGGATTTTTAGCCAGACAATTCTTAATGGTACATATAATTTTCTCATATGTAATCTTTCTTGGTGCAACGGCAAAATTCAGACCTAGGTAGACTAGGTAGACATAGGTGATAAATATAATTAAGACAAAAACAAAAAATATCTTATCCCAGTTGCAAGACACAATAATCTCGTTTTGTATGTATTGGACTAATTAATTGTTAATGATTCTGCTGCATATAAATACTCAACCAAACGACTAAAATCTTCAGTCTGCCCGTGACCATGACAGCCGAAAGCTGTTCAGTAACGAAATTTCTGCTTCCGGGAAGCAGTCCTAACATTATTTTATTTCCAGCTCTTAATTTTCGTTCCTTTTCAGCTTAGTTATGTATCTGTTTATTTATTTAAATAAATATAAAATTTTTAACAACTTATTAACCAACTATAAATACTAAGTTCATAGTTTATATCTCTATACATATTAAAGTATTTGTCATTATATTATATAATAAATAATATTTCTATATATTTATTTACAACATATATTTAAATATATTCATCCTATTTTACAAATAATAATAATAATACTAATGAAAACCATATATATATTCTTCAGAGTGTGTGGCCACATATATATATATATATATATATATATATATATATATATGTATATATCGACGATCTCCGTGCAGGAACCGGTCTGGGATGGATGAGAGTAGCAGCAGGTCATTGAGGGAGGTCTATGTCCAGCAGTGGACCGATAAGGGCTGATAATGATTATGATGATAAGGAAACCTAGAGGATACCGACTCTCAGATATAATCATAAAATTTTCCAATGCTACTTCTTTTGAAGCACAGAACCGAAAAATTCGGACGATACTTATAATATTTTATTATGTCCATATCATCACGATAATATTAATGTTATCTTAGCCGATTTCGTCCACAGCGGCCATCTGTGTCACATTCAACTTTCTGACTCCGGACCATTATTAGAAATTTAAAAATCCCAATAACACTTTGATCCAAACCGGGACTCGAAATCAGTACCGGACGACTGTGGTTGAACTTGCCTACCACTGGACCACGAGGCAGATGTTAATTCCTTTTATAATATGTACATATTACAGGGGGTGCACAGTGGGCAGCGTTCTCAGATTCTTTAAGATGCTTTGGTTCACTTTAGTCACGTGGCGCGAGGCTCGAACCATAGTGGGCCGCATAATAAAGGCATTATTGAGCGATGCTTAACTATTTTAAGACCTAATCAAGACTGCCTTTAGCACTTTCAGAACTCCGAACATATACCCCCGTCCCAACAAATCACCAAAGAGTCGCCGAATAATTAAATCCAGTCGCGAACTAATCAAAACTTGAAAGTGAATTTCAAAAGATATTCCCATTACAGTGTAATTCGCCGATGTATAAAAGCTTTATTAATTTATAAGTTGCGAGCCAGGACGTGAGGCACATAGTCAAAGACCTTAAATATATTTGAAAGTTCAGTTGGGATTCGTGTGCATGTATATTGGAATGATTTCTTAATGGCATCAGATCTTCAGCGTTTTGTTGACTTTCGACATCCATAAACATCTGCAGATCTAAAAGTTATGTTGGGACGTCCTTTACCCCATCTTTATCAAGCTCACAAATACGTAAAGTTGACTGCGGTTTTTAAGGATTTACGCGTATTTAGCCAGTTATTAAATGTACCCCTAAGGACGAGTACCACGTAAATATATACCACTAAGGTATCATTCGTTATTTTTCGAATACAATTTTTCATGTTCATTAACCTATATCGGTGCAAATTTCAACAAAGAATATCAGTAATACACACAAACTTTCACACCAATTTATCTTTCTATACTCAGTCTGGCAATACATACTGATACAATTAAAAATAAAAAAATAGTAGTGTTTTCTCATTTTGGCGCCAATACATTCTACAATATATTTCGATATTAAAATGCAGTCTTGATTGGAAGCGAACGTCTCGGGCTTCATCAGAGCTGAAGAGTAACCGACGTCGAGCTCCGATCTTAATCTGCTTTATTATGATTTAAAGTTAGGTTTAGAATTTATAGCTTGCATATGTGCAATGATAATTTGAAGCCTCTAAAACAATCCATAAGATTGGCAGTGAATTACTTCCCCATGGCAAGAGTGCGTGCTCCTATTGATAACTGGCCTCAACGTTTAAAGGAGTGTATTGCAGCCAATGGAGATCAATTTGAATATGCTTTTTATATTTATTTTTTTTATATTTGTGTATAAAATTAAACACTGTAAAAGTAAATGTTATTTGCCATATTTTTTTTTTCTTTTCACAGAATCGC
>JAFELO010000015.1:588558-602972 GCA_017140195.1 Eumaeus atala | reverse complement strand
TATATATATATATATAATATTTTTTTATCCCTGTCTTTATAGAAGTTTCAGGATGTTGCGGAAGCATGTTTATGACGCATGTTTCTGCCTCGAACTCATTATTTATTGATACTTGTAGCTGTTGTTTCTCTGTTTATTGGTGCATCTTTCCCATCCCATCTGGATGGCCTGTTGATGATGATGATGATGTCTATTCGTGCTTATGTGTGTGTATGTGTATTTGTAGCTACTCCCCTATAGCACGAGTGCTGCGTAATAGCATACGTATGCCGGCGCTACTTATAGCCTGTTTTCTGGCACAAACTTATAATATTTCACTTTGCCTAACACCGCCATAACCCCAAAAAACAGTACAACACACAGTTAGTTATATCCGAATTGAACGTAGGTACATTTCGAATAATAATGTAACTTTGCATTGGTAAGAAGTTTCACTTAGTGTATGTTGACAATATCCCTTTTTGATAGCCTTCGGACAGTTTGAAAAGGGGAAAAAATACCGTTTGAAACAAAATATTTATCTTATTAATTATCTGTATATATTCTACTGTTATACAGAGTTAATGCAGATGCAGCTAATGAGTGTGCATTGCTCATTGGAGTGTTGGGGCGACGAATAGCAACCCATAGCCGAAGGAAGTTTATGGGCATCAGTACTCATCTAAACATGTACCCCGTGCAATAAAAAATATGAAAGCCGGAAAAACAGTACGTTACGTAAAATTTATATTAAGATCAGACATTTATGATGGTGGGAAATGACGTTTACACCTCAAAAACACATAAAATAAATATCTCTTACACACAGATACATTATACATATGTATATATGGCTATATATAGTATAAGGCAACAAGCCTTATATTGTGTTGTATGAGTGATATAAATTTATATTTATTCCCATGTTTTAAAACAAGATGGAGTTTTGGTTCGGAAGGGCTTCAATTATTACTAGCAAATGTGTTTAGCAAGAGAATATACCAACGTAAGAGACTAGTCGAGACATCCCGACCGGAAGTGCCTCTCGCTCATATGACACATGATTTTAAAGTGACATAAATGAAAATATATGAATTTTCGGTGATCCATTGCGGAGAAGGCCAAAGGGCACCGTGTATTTATAAAATCTATGCGGATATTTATCGGTGGTAACCAAAATGCGCCCCCCCCCCCCCTCTGTGAACTAACTGCAACTGTTCTCGAAACATACGTCAGCACTTTGAATTTGTCTAGAAGTTTTATCTATTAAACGTATTAAAACGTATTAGTATTCTCCGATAAAACCCATAAGCTCGTTGAGACTTGAACTATTATAATAATGGCGCAGACACGGTAGCCGTGCTCTGTACCTATTATCCTTAGAGTTAAAGTAACAAGGGTACTGTACTGACATTTTTATACCTAGAATAGAATAGAAATGTCCCGAAGCATGGAAAAGCCATTTTTTTGGAGTTATACTTTCTTTTAACACATTTTGGAGAAATTAAGAAAGTGATTTGCGGAACACGCGGTCATATCGGCACAAAGGGGACGTTCGATTTAAAGATAAAATATATTATGGGACAGTTTATAGCGTTAAAATCCATGAACATATCTGAATGTCGACGTCGTAATGATTTAATCTTTCCATAATGTATAGCGTCGCAATTGATGACGTGGCTTATGTTCTCAATTGCGACGTCATACATAGTAACGGACCTGTCAAATATTGTTCCGTCGCCATCTTGATTTCTTATTACAGAATTCTAATATTAAAAACTCTCAAGAATGGAAACAGCTTTTCAACCGCATGTAATTTTCTATGTTCCCTGCAAAATTTATCGATATTACGTACTAAACCTGAATGATTTGACATTAAAACAATTGGCTCTTACCCACAAATATCTATGCTTTATTTTTATGTCCTAGGAGAACAAACGTGGAATCGGAGTCATGTGATGACTACTGACGCCCATTAACATTCGTATATACAGAGGCGCTACTCTCCTTCAGTGTATCCCTCTCAATGAGCCTCCGGTAGCTCAAAAATCCCACGATAGCTTAGCAAGTCACATTACTGATGTATGGTGCGATCGAAAGGTCCCGAAGAACTCCCCGGCTTATACCGTTCCATTGGGCTGCAATGCAGGTTGACACTGTCTTTTAATAAAATTCAGTCCAATCAAGAAACATTAAAAATTGACTCCCGTGATGATACTCGTAATAAAATACTAAGATCCGTGGCAACATCAAAAGAAACTATTTAAACGAAACCTTTCACCTTCGCACATATTGACTTCTCAGTCAATTTATTTAAGAAGTGTCAATAAGTTGAAGGACTCTGTACTTCGCATAAATCATTTAAGGGCCATCAGATGAGTCTCTCGCGTAATGCATTTCGATTGCTTTTTTGAAATTCATGAACCGGTGCTTCATTTGAGTACTCCTCGACGTTTCTGTGACGGCGTTTTAAACGAAGAGCTCCTTGAGGGTGGGCGGGAGTTTTCACTGAAAAAGCAACGAAAATTATAGTTTTTATGTCCCATCTAGCAATCATACTTCGCTTTTAAATTTTACATTTGGTTTAATTTTATATTTGGATGTCTTAATTTTACGCGGATGTTACTCATTACAATAAAACTACTTTTACGAATTCTATCGCGGTTTATTTAATTATTTGACTAGTCTGACGTTTCAGAAGCTTCACAGCCACCATCAAAGCAATGGTTGTAATAATTTTATATTACATTTAATGCATCGACTTTTAAACATCACGTTCCGTTCCGTTGGGGGGTAGGAGGGCATCACGTCTACATAACAGTTATGCGGATGTCTATGTACGTCGGTAATTTGTACTCCGACTTCTAAAATACATTACTATAGAAAAGATAAAAGAAAAAACGCACAAAATCAGGTCGCTTGTAAGATAAAAAAAGCTAAGTCTATAAAGCGATACCATTTTAAAAGGCTAAGAATTTTAATGGCACAGACACGGGGATAAGTACATTGGGTATATTGGCCCGGCCGAGCCAATATCCGCGTAATCCCCAGCAATGCGCTACGTGTCGGGACTGCGGATAAAAGATGCTCTAGATAAGTTCAAGCTTAATCAAAACCTCATTAAATACAATATGGAATTACGTCTGTAACACAATGTAACTGTGACATCAAAACTTGCTGATGTAGTATATCGAGCAAATTGTATAATAATAATAATATAGTAATAGTAATTGTATAATAATATGTAATTAAGTAAACATGAGTAAAATTATACATTTTTATATTATGAAAAAGGAAGAGACCTTCTGTGCTTTTGTCCCTCTGTTGTTCCATCCGTCTATCCGTCCGTCTTAATGTACGTCTATCTGTTACTTCTGTCCGTAGGTATTTATTGTCCGTCTGTGGGCAATGTTTTACGAGCGTACGTACACACCTAAACGGTATGTAAATGTGTTTCCAGCAACAATATAAGATTTTCCTTATAAGGTTTTGGATTCATCAGTCGGGTTTGTGTTTCTTAATTCAAAGTTAGCTAGTATATACAATTTCAACACTTCCTTCTATATATATTTATTATAAAACAAAGACCACATCAATGCAATTAAAAACTACTTTTATGGATTTTATCTCGGTTTATTTCATTATTTACCTAGTGAACGTGGTTGCTGTAAATCTTGTGAAACGTTGAGTTACTTAAATATTGAACTAAACCGCAATAAATCCGCAAATGTAGTTTTTACTGTAATGAGTAAGATTCGCATAACAGACCCCATAAGTTGTCTGTCTGTATGTGATCGGTTTTCTCTAAATTTACTGAAGGGATTTCAGTGTTTTGGTGCAAAATATGTTAAGGTAATAGGTTGAATAAGTTCAATGCTCGAGAGGTGTTTCGCCGTGTATCTACGATTGAAAAATATTGCAAACAGTACATTATTTTTCAACCCTTAGGTTGGCCTTCAACTTAGGCTCGGGTTGAAATAACAATTCTAACCTCAGTCTAAATACACCAACGAAAAGAAAAGAAGGAGCGAGTAATTACCCTTAAAAAATTTCATCCCACCTGTTATCTTACTAAAAGCATTTTCAGATTCTCGCAAGTTACCTCATAAGATATGCCACCCACCGCTGAAAATGGATACCTGGATCACATACAGGGCGGTGAGGATTCGAAAAGAGCACACATATATCATGAATTTAAAATCAGCCAGTGATTTTTAGGACATAGTATCAACGGAAATTAGGAAGAAGCCTCTTCTACGACTACCGACACCCATTAGCATCCACATAATTACTATGCCGATGCGTTGTCCTCCTCCCGCCCCAGTAGCCCACCGGCTACTCACAAACCGCGACACCGTATGTTTCACTTTTCGTCGGCATCAAGTGAGCGAAAGGTACCTCCCCGGCCGCGCCGGCCCAATTCCGTTGCACGGGGGGATGTATGGCACTACCTTCTCCTATGTAGCATGGCACTACCTCTTACGAAGTAGCATAACAGTACTACGAACCCGTACGTCTTAAGCGTCTTCAGGGAAAGATCCTACTTATTATTTAAAGGCGGGCATCGCGTCTGGAAGGCGCCTAGTCTACAGGCAGCGCTAGCCACTATCCGCCTGCTCGTTAACCCGCTGTCTCACGAAAAAGCATATTCATCTCATTCATTTAATACAAAGCGTCCTTAAAAATAACTATATTTTTGTAGTGTAGTTACGTCTTTTCAAAAAGCAGGTCATATTATGAAGTCACTGTGGAAAAAGATGCTCGCGAGTTTCTTGGAGCGCTAAAACTGGGGCATGTGTGTACTTAAGTGAATTAATTTGTGATCTTCAAATTAATTAAAAATGCACTGTCGGTTTTAAGTTCATATATTTTATTATCAACTGTTAAACACAGCAACCTTTTATATTTGTCAAAATAATAAATCTGTCCAATCAACAATCTATACATATGTAAGAATCAATTGAGATGTTTTTTGTGGACAAACATCTCCAATACAGTTCATATTTTTCTCCCGATATGCATTCCCTCACCTCATCCTTCCGATGAGCCACTGGACTCACGTCGGTATTTTACTAGGTAATAATAATACATAGTACACGACACAGGATAACGTTAAAAATCCGCTACGCTGTTCAAGTCTAAGTCTATTTACCTATATTCTTACAAAAAAATAGGATTTGAAGAATCTCTTATTTGTGAGGAACGTAATATTCTCTTCTGGTCAGGACAGGACAGGCTAAATTCAAAGATTTTGTTCATCATAATGTCTTATCATGCTTCAATAAATTTCAGACGCTAATGCAGGAAACACTACACTCGTTCTTATGCAATTGGGTAAATGACTGCTACAATATGTTGTGATGACCCAAAGGTATATAAAACATGATAATGGTCTTGTACCAAAACACTCATAAGTTAAGCGAACACTCAGAACAATTGCACTCGATAACGTAACTTATCAAATTGATTCAATTTATTAAGTAGATAGCTTTTACTTTCATCCCTGGAATGTTTAGGCGGTTAGTAATGGGCGGAAATGACGTCAGAGGGCGGGCGGGACAAGCTTTTAATGAAAACCGAGAAGCACTCGACTGGGTCCTGTAAAACATTGCTTTTAGATACCATCCTTCTACAGCGTTTTATCTTTTGAGATAAAATATAATTTATGTTCTATATTTTGGAGCGTAGAGTTAAGTTTGTAATGTGCATTAAGGTAAGTGAATTATATAGGCTCATTTAAAGTTACGTTTAGTGTTTTAAGTAGTTCTAGGAGAGTGGTTTTTCATTATGAAATGCTACAATACCAAAACTACTAGAGTACTAGAATAACTTTAATTGTAACTGGAGAGTGAGGAGAGGCGAGGCAGTACAAATACTGAGATAAAAATCTTACAGTAAATTAAAATGTATTTCAAATAGCTGCGTCCTACGATGTGACCCGTGTTGAATGTGGTACAAATACTTTATATCTCACATGTGCGAACCAAAAAGATGGTCATGATTTTGAAAGGTATGTATATGGGTATGTATGACCATCTGTTTCATTATAACATCTAAACTACATAACATTATTTAACAAAGAAGCTTTTATTGGAACTCTTAATTGTATCACACACACCTTCTCCATATAACATTCTACTGTACCTTATTTCAAAGTCTAGTGACATTTCTTGTCGACGCGTATTCATTGAAAGCGAAGTGTTAGTGCTATGCCACTTATACGCTAATAAGTTATGATCGCATAATACTGTTGTTTTATCTACCACGTAGTCTAGTGGTAGGCAAGTTCAACCACAATCATGAGGTTCTGGGTTCGAGTCCCGGGTCAGACCAAAATGTTATTGGGATTATCCAATTTAAAATAACAGTCTGAAGTCAGGAAATTGGCGGTGTTTTATCCCCGCGTCAAGGAGAGCACATTAAGCCGTCGGTCATGCGCCTGGTTCCTCTCTGGTTGTGTCGGATTGCTTACCGTCCATTGCGTTTTGTGCAATGCGTACCATCGGAATAGTGGAGTGACAGGGAGTGCACTTGTGCCTGCGCACACACTTCTGCACTATAATATGTCCTGCCCGGTCGGTCGTCCCTATAGAGATGGCCGCTTTAGCCGAAATTCGGCTGATACGACCTTATCATTACTGTTGACTAAGTCAATAATTTCGTAAGTATATGGCATATGACTACAACTCTCGTCTCTCCTCAAGCTCTCTCTCTTTCATGTCAAACTTTCTCCATGTACAAAATTATTCAATAGCAAGTAGTATTCTAATGACTACAGAGCACACATGATCCTAGGTTAAAATAATTTTAATTAAACAAAAACTTTTCACTCACCATTGTACATATACATAAGACATCAAGTGACATATTAGACAATTATGATGCTTATGCCTGTAATGTTAAGGCCTCATTTGTCCTGGGCAATATAGCCTTAACGTTTGGTAGAGTTTGCTTGTTGAATAAGTAGTCATAATAAAGCGTGGCGTGTAAGAGCTTCATACGTGGAGCTCATAACATGAAACACACGGGGCGAAAATATAATTATAAACGTTACTAAATTATGACAGCCTGGTAGACGTACTTAAGCAGAAAATTATGCTATACTGCATAACAGCCGAATTGAGCAGGATTTTAATTAGTTTCAGTAGTCCACTAAATGGCTTCAATTATTCCAATTACTGTAAATAATTCACTGAGGTGCTGAAGGGCGATTTTGGGGCTTAAGACAAGCGATAGAGTATGTGTGTGCGTTTTGATTCATCCAATGCATCTCTAAATGTCGGGGTTAACTGAAGTGGAAGTACAGTAAAGTGAAAGTAGCTGAGTAATAAATATCGGCACCGACTAACATCGAGTTTCAGGCAAAAGACGACTTGACACGCATGAAAGAGCACGTATTTGTGAGTCCTGAGCTAAATTTCCAACTAGTTGTTGCACCGTGCCTTGGGAACAGGCACTCTGCACAGTAATACTGCAGAGTCGAAATTGGTTGCAGTAAATAAATTTCGTCTGGAAACAATATCGAGCCGAATCGATTTTCTTTTTAAAAACACTACAATATTTTTTTGTAGTTGTGATGAACGTTCTCATTTAAATTATTTGCTAGTCTCTGCAAACGGACGACACACTCCAAAAAATAATAATTCATCTTTTACACGGATCTATAGTATCTAATCCAGCGACTACTCGAAAACTAGACTACGTCATGATGTTATTTGTTTTGATTTTATTTATTTGTTTACATTTGAACTATTTGTAATAAACTAGTTAAAATTTTGATTGTAATCTGGTAAAAAAATACTGTTACTTTATGTGATAACATTTCCCTAATTGATCTGAAGACACATCGTCGTGTAGGTAACGATCGTAGTGAAAGAGACGACTTGTTACAACTCTCTTCTTCAGGCTCCGCTCATTTAAAACATTACTTTGACTGGAAACGTTACTGTGACGTTGTACTTTTTTAGCATAGAGCTAACGAAATGCAAAATGTTATCACGTAAAAGAATTGTACCTCCATTTTATAATCAGCGACATATACTCAAAAATACACAAGTGTGTTTTTATCCGATGATGTGGTGTCAGTGCAAATTTGCGTCCAACTAAAAAAAGCTATTTATTTTCAGCAAATAAAATACATTGAACGGACATGATAGGTCGAAAAACCCCGTCAGAAATTGTTTGAACTTAGCTTTATTTTTTATTTCCTCCTGACTAGGTATCCTGATTTCTCTGGTATAGCTTCGTGTTTCATGTTATAATTAGTCGAGTTGTAGAGATTGGAATCGAAGTGGTGTAGTATTATAAAGAAGGCATGACGATGATGATGACGGGTGGTTAATTTTCATTAGAGTCCCATTGTTACTTATGATGCTATATTGTCCTTTTCCCAGGCGGTACGATAAGCTGTCCCCTAAAATCTGGGGTTTAACAGCTGCCCTCAATGCTATATATACCCATATAAGCATGTTCCCATCCATTGCAAGTATCAATATAAAATCAATCACAAGCTACACGGCATCCATTTATTGTATTCTTTTTAAGATGTTATATTATTCGTCAGCAGAGAGAGGGTGTGAAGGAGAGCATCGCACGTGCATGAACGTTCCAATGGGCGTCATTTATCGTAGTCATTAATGACTCCGATTTCCCCTACTTAACTTCTGTTCTAGTATACTTTACGAATTATTCTCAGGCCGAAAATACGGTGTATTTTTCACAAGTCGAGCCTCTTCGAAGGAGCTAGCGAGAGCTATAAAATTAAAATTCGATGTGATTTAATGACGATGGCTGAATTTTACTCTATGTAAAAAGTGTACTAACAAACTAATGCGATGTTTAGAACATGTAACGCTAGCATCACCCCGCGATTTTAGCTGCGTAACTCGGGTCCTAATAGTCGTAGGGTCAAGGCATATAATACTTAACCTTTCTCGATAATTGGACTAGAAGAAGAAGAATTCGGGCCAATAGTCCCTGAGATAAGCGCGTTCAAACACACAAACAAATTCATCAGCTTTATATAGATTTTTAATATAAGTATCAAAGTGCAATTTTAAAACACGAAACATTACGCATTCACACAAGATGCTTTGACATTTCCATGGCAATATCTTTTTGGAATCCGAGTTCAGCCGGGGTTGGAAATCGGAATACTTTAGCGATATATCGGGGCGAATGCGAACCGACAGGAATGCGCAATTATTGTTAGCACCGCGTTCATATCGATATGTGCTTTGTCTGAATATATCTCGTTGTCACGCGTCGACAGAGAGAGAATGTCGCTCGGGATGGAATATGTTACACAACCTATACTTTTGTCTACTGCGCTTCCTGTATGACAAGAGGCAATATCAGGACCATTTGGGCCAGTTACAGTCAGGCTTCGTTTGTGCCTATGTTGTAATGGGCTGAAACTTCCAGCTTTGTCAATGTGAACTTAAATCTTAATGCTTTTAGGTATATTTTGCTTGTAGTTTTAACATAAAGGGAATGTTTAGTTCTAAGCTCTAAGCCAAAAAAGATTTAAAACAAACCCTCTCTTGGACTTAAAAATGTATATAGAAGTTACAGTAAAACTACTTCTACGGATTCCGACGTTCCAGAAGCTTTACAGCAACCATGGTCACGGACGTACTGAGATGACAGATGTCTTAATGTACCAAGTTCTTAAAAGTACCCGAAGAATTATAATTTTAGTTGTTCCGATTAGCGCAAACATAAAATCCGTTAAAGTAGTTTTATTGTAATGACTAACATTCGCGTAAGACATCAACAAAGTACTGTGGTGGATCTAAAAGTTCGTGGCCTAACCTACATGGAGCTATGATATCTTTTTAAATCTACCGTCATTTGTTAGTATGTGTCATATTGATTCATTGTGCGCAGTTTCATTCCGATACTGCACAATATAAATTTTCTGTGATTATTTGTTTGAAGACATCCATCAAGATATGGTGAGCACTTTGGGGGAGTCTGCTCCATCGTATTCTAGTGTCAAGAAGTAGGTAACTGAGTTTAAGCGCGGTCGTGAGAGCATTAAAGATGATCCTAGGAGTGGAAGGCCTACATCCTCTACCACGAAGAAAACATCGATAAAATTTGTGATCTCGTACTGGGTGACCGACGTTTGACTATTGGTGAGATAGCTGAGATAACAAACATTAGTTTGGCCAGGTACAACATATCATAACGGAAGAGTTGAGGTTCCATAAGGTTTCTGCTCGCTGTTTCCCGAGGTTGCTTTCAGCTGAACAAAAACGAGTTCGATACACAATTTCGCGAGACTGTTTGGAACTTTTTGAGACTGATCCCGAGGACTTCTTGTATAGATTTGTTACCATGGATGAAAGCTGGGTTCACCACCATACTCCTGAATCAAAGCAACAATCAAAACAGTGGAAAAGATCAGACTCTCCTACACCGAAAAAGGCTAAGGTCGTTTTGTCGACTAACAAAGTCATGGCTTCTCTTTTCTGGGATGCGAAGGGCATTATTTTTGTAGATTATTTACCGAAAGGTCAAACTATAAATTCTAGTTATTATTGTAACCTTTTACGAAGATTCCGGGAAGAAATAAAAGAAAAAAGGCCGGGAATATTGCGTAAGAAAGTTTTGTTTCATCAAGACAATGCACGTGTTCACACTTCGGTTGAAACAATGTCTGTAATCCATGATTGTGGCTACGAATTGCTGCCCCACCCACCTTATTCGCCGGATTTAGCTCCCTCGCATTATCATTTGGTTCCAAATTTAAAAAAACATTTGGGTGGCTCGAAGTTTTCAGCCAAAGATGAGGTGATAGTCGCAGTAAACGATTATTTCGCCGACCTTCCGGAATCTTTTTTTTTTCGAGGGGATAAACAAGTTGCAGGTCAGGTGGAAGAAGCATGTTGAACACTTCTAGATCCACCCTCGTATATAAAAGAACAAAAATCGTTAAAAAAATATATTTAAGTTTTATTTTTTATACTCGTATTCATTCCTATATTCGTATAAGATTACATTCCTATATTCGTATTCTCGTATACCAATTTGTCGTTTGCCCTCCTGGGCGGAAATCGGTATACGAATTCGGAACTTATTGACATGTCATCATGCGTTGCCCTCATGATGCGTTGCCCTCCTTTCTTCCGACCCTCCAGCAGGCCACCAGATACTTACACAGGTATGAAACGCACAGCATAACTGTCACTTTACGGCAGTGTCATGTGAGCGAGAGATACTTCCCCAGTTGTGCCGGTCCAGCTCGGCTACAATACAGGCACTACTGCCATGACAGTGTCTTACTATGATTGGGGTTTTTAATAATAACTGCTTGTGTTAGCGCAGACAAGTGACTGGTGTTTGCTTCTTTCGCATCATCTCGTTCGATGAGAGATACTCCCATGGCAACGCCTCAAGACCTACGCTATCGCGTTTCATGTTGCTAGTGAATAGCCTATGACCCATGAAAGCGGTAAGAGTAAAGAAAGACGCCACTGGATAACTGTGTGGATTTTAATCGATGTCGGCAGTCATTAAGTGGCTCCGATTATAAACAAAATATCCACGAAAATATTCGTTACTGTTTCCCATCATTGCCTTAATGGCAGTTTTACGTAAAAATAACCACAAAAATATAACTCCAACCATTTAAGAGCAAACATTAGCAATGGGCATAGCAATAAAAAGACCGGAAAATGCACTTTAAAAAGCGGATGCATCCAGAGAACAGCTGCACGGTAGCACAGGTGCCATGCATTAGCACATGCCTGTGCATTAGCACCGCTAAGTGTGTCAGCGACTGCTTCCCGACAGCTTGATTAATAATGCTTTAGTTAGTGTTGTAAACGAGCGTTTTGTCATCTCCTAGCCTATTCTTACATGCGATCCGAATAATAACAGGTTGTGCCGCTGCTAGAGTCAGCGCTATCTTGATTCCTCTGGCTCACATGATACGGTATCATGTCGCTCAGCAACTCTGTCGCTTTTCGTGCGGTTTATAAGTTGTAAGTGAAATTAGGAAGGAGGTCAAATCATCTTCATACAATTATGTCATCTTTAAAATTATGTTCAAACAGGTGAGCAGTTAATAAAGGCAAGTGAAAGAATGGCACTACATTTCGCAGTACTGCAATTAAAATATGAAAAAATGCATAAAAGTAACATTTTGGCTATCATCAAAACCAAGGGGGCACATAAATTATTCAACAACGAGCCCTGCGGTTTTGCACACCTAAAATAATGCTTCCCCGTTATTCTTTTCTAGGTTTAATGTAATTATTCAAGTTATTTATGGTATAAACATGTGCCAAATTTCATCTAATTCCATTTAATAATTTTTGAGGGACAAAAATATACAGGTACAAATAATTTTACGCGTTGATTCTAAGTAAAAAAGTTAATTTTAACAAAAAGTGAAACGCACTTTCAAAAAGCAATAGGAATATTGAAAATTTCAAGTTGTATTAAATTTTTAAAATTACTTAATATGCTTCAGGTGGGTGTCACATATGACTGGACATATACTATTGCCAACCACTTCAAGTGTATGTAGTTTCTCATCACATTTAATAAAACAACCATTAAATATGAAGTTGCACGTGCGTGGTATTTCTGTAACTGGGTCTTCTGTTGGTGATGGTTACCTGTACTCCTTATTGTCTAAAGATAAAGATAAAGCTCTGCCTTAAGCAGCAGATTCTTCTTAGGGTTCGTCTCTCAAGAGCAAAACGCAACCTACAAGGTAACAAAGTGATGTTTGTTGTTCCTCTGTCCGTACAATAAAGTGGTGCGAAACATATGTGTACAGTACATGACAGATGTAATGTCATCCTAACCGGATTCCTCTATAAAGAATATATATTATAGTGCACAAGTGTGTGCGCAGGCACAAGTGCACTTCCCCCCTCATTTTCCTATTCCGATGGGACGGCAATCCGATACGACCACGGAGAAATTAGACGCAGGACCGATGTCTTAAGGTCTGATCCGAGGCAGTGTGAGTAAACACCTCGAACTTCCTGACTTTGGACTGTTGCTACAAATTTAAAATCCCGTTGGTTGGACCCGAGACTCGAATCGCTCATGACTGTGATAGAGCATTGTTTACCACTAGACCACGAGGTAGTCCAATGAACCTATTGTCCAAAGACTTCCTGTTATTGGTAAGGAATATTGGAGGTTTTGGTGTATGACATTTATACATTTGTACACGCAGGCATGAAGCAAGAGTATCGTGAACTTATTCTTAGTTTGTGCTACCTTTGCTAAATGGTGCAGGAAGGTTCTTCCTCGTGCGTAACGCTAGCGTGAAGTGGTCAGTTTGATATATACTTATTGGCGTACATTTTACAAGCTACTAGGCGCACAGAAAAAAAAGGGTCTGTAAACATTTTGTATATATTTTATTCGTACAAATAAAAGAGCGCTAGTTTATTACGTAGATAATAACGGCGGGCGGAATTGCGTCATGCATCAAGCGGCTCTCGCGGAGATCTCATTCGCAGTCCGGACATGCCGTGCGGTTCTAAAAGTGTGTTGGTGGAAACAGAGCTTTTACTTACGTACAATTTCGACCTTTGTGGTAGTAAAATGTACTGAAAATTCACAACGAAATGTTTTAGAGGGTTTCATACACTTTTATTCATGGCATAGGGGGACATACGAAGAATCGGAATCATCACGTGACTAAACTACTGGTGACACTAAAATTCTTAAAAATATATTTATAAATATTTAACATGTGCAGCAGGATGGATGGTTCCCAATAGGGCACGGGACTGACCGAACGTCAGTCTCGTGCCCCATTGGAAAAAAGGGTGAAATAAGGCTCTATGCGTATGTTTATGGACATAACTTATCATCAGAAATCTTCAACTGCTGGTTGACTATAAAAGCTAGCAAGTACCCATACGTCTTCATGAATAAAGTGGTCTTGACAGGTTTAAAGTTTTTATTTATAGTATGACTTACCGACGCCCATATATTTTTACATATTTTTCTCTCTTTTCTCCCCATCTCCAATGGTCCACCGAAAACTCACAAACAAAAGTAATGGATGTAGAACCTCTCGGAACTACATGACAAGATGATAACATCACCGTTGGTAAAAATACCCAAGTAAATAACGTTTAAGTAGCATTGAAGCCGTGCTCTCAATGGCTCCCTCGCACAAAGCTAACTTTCAAGTAATGACATTACGAACTTCAACCTCCGATAGTAGCGTAATTTATAAGCGTGAGCGGGAAGAACACAAACATTAAAATCTCGAGACCGGTTACACTAATACAACACAGAAAACACTATGCTGCAACCAGTGAAAGACGCTTTTCGACAAAAGTAGCTCTAATTCTGGAGTACATAATTACGATACGAAATACTTCAGACCTGAAAAATATAAGAATCATTCATCCATATTTTATGTATTATTCATAGTTCATTGCCCTGTAAAC
>JAFELO010000015.1:565797-582596 GCA_017140195.1 Eumaeus atala | reverse complement strand
TCCAAAGAGGGCGACGAATCTACATACGCATACGCATCTGTAGTCACCAAATAATTCGAAATGCTCCCTTGGCCCCGATGCTATTAAAAAAAAAAGAATAAAGCCCTGGAAACCATGATTTTTAAAAAAGAGAAAAAAGCCATGGAAACCATGATAAGTTTTACTTTGAAATTCGAGAACATTCGCTAGATATATAAGAATGTCTTACAACTGGAGGCTTAAGGCTCAAATACAAACAAATACGTATACAAATATCTTCACAGTAGGATTCCAGATGTAAAGAATAAATATTTTATATAACTTGCAACCTAATCTCATGTCCTTTGGACTTTGAAAGGAATTGTGTTCGGAAGGTATATTCTAAGAGCCGCAAGTTACGAAGCTCTTTGTGAATCTACTTTATTGGTTTCCTAGAAAACGTATATGTTATATACTTACATATGTTGACGGGTTACGTCAGGATGACATATGGAGGGCCGTGTGACCGTCTAAAGAGATTGACACTATGCGAGGAGCATTACGTCTACGATGTCAAGCTATAAAAATAATTATTATAGGGTACGCCCACAATCAACCCTCTACATCTCTTCCCATCTGCGGAAAAAGAGGGGGCCTGTCTCCTTATCGCCTCTTTAAACCTGAAGACAAAAAAAGTCTTCGTAGTCAGTCGAACTGTTGAGGCTGGACAAGTGCCGCCGACCAGTATTAGGTCCCTCCGGAAAAAGAAACTCAAGCTATAACACATCACTGAGGTAGACACCCAAGGTGTCCTAGATACACACCCTAGGTGTCCCCATCTCATGACCTTTGGGACTGTACTGGATATTGTGTCTGTGTCCTAGATACACACCCAAGGTGTCCCCATCTCATGACCTTTGGGACTGTACTGGATATTGTGTCTAACACGGGCATCAGCTGTCATAGCAGTCATCACAATACAGACTATGTAAATACCTTCATAAATATGTAACAGTATCTTTTATTATATAAAATTTTCATGTCACAATGTCAGTTAGGTTACTCCTCTGAAACAGTCTTACCGATGCTTAGCAAGTTTTATATGCACATTCAGTACGTCTGAGAATCGGCTACTATTTACTTTTGATGCACCTAAGTGATAAGAATTCTTCACCCAATCCGGTAAAAGAACATTTGCCGGGTCAGCTAGCGATTATACATTTTATCTAAATAACAATGTTAGTTGGTGACTGTTAAAGACAGAATTATAAAATTACGAATTAACATTTGTAGTTTTTAAGTAAATGGCATAACTTATAAAGTTTGAAGAACGCTAATGAAAAAAAAATCTACGGCAAGTTTGTGGAAATTTATTTTAAAAACATCTACGACTCGCGCAGTGCTATAAAGCTACAATTGACAACAAAATTTACAATTACAGAAAAAGTGGTAAAAATGTAATTGTTTGGTTCAATTACATTTTTACCACTTTTTCTTTATAATCTTATAATATATTACTTGTAAAATGTTACTACAAGCAATATGTTATAAAGATATGCATCTTTATAACATACTGCTTGTAGTAACATTTTTTCGAACAAAGTAGAATAAAAAAGTTGAATATTTAATGTTTAATAGATTTTATTTCAGTTTTGTATTACAATAAATGTCCAAAATGTCTTCCTCTTGTTTTTATGCACAATCAGCATCTTCTTAAAAAAGTCGACGTAAACTACGTAACGCCCTTTCGTCATTTCTTACAACTTCTGCGACATGATATAACTTATGCCGTAATTGTTGTTTGCTATCATTAGTGCGCTCGTAGAGTGCCTCTTTAAAATATTCCCACAGGAAGTAATCCAGTGGACTAACATCGGGCGAGCGTGGAGGCCAAGAAATAGTACCACCACGAACTAGTTACATTTATATTTTCTGTCACTTGCCGTAAAAAATGAGCTGGTGCACCATAACGCTTTAGCCACATCCGATTACGTATGTCAGTTATATTTCAGCTAAGGTTTATATCAGCTAAAAGATTTCAGCGATCATTTCTTAAATCTGCGCAGTGCAGCCCACTAACAATAGCGAACAACAATTACGGCGGAAGTTATATCATGTCGCAGTAGTTGTAAAAAACAATAAAAGAGCGTTACGTAGCCTAAGGCGATTTTTTAAAAGAAGATGCGGCACTCGTGGTCGGGCCAACATGAAGGGCGATGCCGTGACATTACTCTGATTTCGTATGATTTTTGGAGTCTGGATGGTGAACTGAGAGGCAAGAAGTAATGGAGGCTATACACTTGGATGGTGTTAACAGGCACCACCTTCTGCAGCCGACTTGGGCCATCCCTTCTTGCTCACATGATAGTGACGTAAAGACACAACTTTAGTGTTGTATTTCGTGCTGTTTGTGAGTAGTCGGAGGCCCATTGGAAGGGAGCAGGAACTGAGAACAACGCAGTGGCATATTAATTATGTGGATGTTTATGGGTATCTGTAGTCATCCACGACATGAGGATTTATCCTATATATGGCACCGGCTGCTGCATGTCCCCCTATAATATAAAAGATGGCCCAATCTTCATACAACCCCTAAAAGGAGCCATCTGCAGTAAGATGCACATGGTAACGCCGCAACACATGATACCTTGCAAAGTGACAGCTATGCCGTCGCGTTGCGTGTAGTTTGAGAGTTTCCGGTAGACCATTTGACGAGAAGACGGAAGTAGACGTTTGTGTAGCAAGTTTGTGCTAAGAGCGTCATCATCTTCACCATCAGACGGAAGACGTCTACTGATGGTCTTAGTCCCCCATAGAGCCCCATAGATCGCGGTCATTAAAACCATCTCATATCGGAATAAATACGGACTCGCCAAGAAAACCTGACTACTATTGTTTAAAGGAGACTGTTAATTGTACACTTAAGAGAACTCATTATAAACTCTCAACTTTTAACTTATATATTACATAGGAAGAATATTTTAGTTAAAGTTCGCAAATAAATGGCAAATTTAGCGAAAGTTAATTAATTCCGAAGGTAAAATTCAGTTCATTTTCTTTGAGCGTTAGTTACAAGTGTCACGTTATCCTTTGTTACTGTTCAACAAACTACTAGCTGAACTGTCCAGTTTATTAACTTAGTAAAATGATTCCAAGCCGTTTGCTCGCGATTGCGTCAAACACTTGTTAGAATCTCAGGTAGAGGTAGTGCCGTGCTATATAGGAGAGGACCGGGGAAGTACCTCTCGCTCACATTATACCGCCGTAAAGTGACATCCTCTGTGCCGCGTTTGTTGCGGTTTGTGTGTAGCCGGCGGCCCATTGGGGGGGATGAAGGAGTGCAACGTATCGGCATAGTAATTATATGGCTGTTCATAGGCGTCGGTAATCGTAAAAAGGATCCGATTGCTCGTTAGCCCCTCTAATCTATAAAACAAAGAATCATTTCGGACAAATATAAGATCTACCGATGCTACCATCGTGTACAGTAGTTTTATGTTGGCGTATCCCTCGCTGATCTCCAGCGGGCCACAGCTTCGCACCGTGACGGCATCCCATGAGGGAAAATAAAGCTCAACTCTGTAAATAGTGATGCCGTACGTTTCAACGCCCGCCGTCCGCGACCGTCATCTGTAATCGGCATAGTATTTTTTTTTTTTTTAATTTATTTATTTCTCTCTTACATTAAATAACATAAAGTTAACATTGTCAAAATCTTATTCTATTTCGCCTAATAGCAAAAGTAAGGAGCTGGTGTCCGCAATAGGTTAATCAAATGCTACAGATCACCAGGTCCCTACCCTGCATTAAAGTACATCAGCATATTACTATCATCATTATTATCATTCAGTTTGTAGTGCTCTGAGATGTGAAAACAATAAACAAAAAATATTCAAAGAAACAAAAGTACCTTGTGTAGTACTTGGTGATTGTATAATGATTTTCGTATGTATATGTATGTGTATGATGCTGTGTGTGTGAGTGTGTGCGCGCGTCGTGCGTGCGTGCGTACGTGCGTGCGTGCGTACGTGCGTGCGTGCGTACGTGCGTGCGTGCGTACGTGCGTGCGTGAGTACGTGCGTGCGTCCGTGCGTGCGTGCGTGCGAGCGAGCGTGCGTGCGTGCGTGTATGTGTTTGTATGTGTGTGTGTGTGTATCATTTGTACATGAATGAATTGACAATGTGTTGTTTATATTATTGAAACGACGATTTCCTTGGTAACAGTAAAAACGATGAGAAAAAGTCGTGTTAAAACGTAGGTCTTTACAATTGTTACCATTTCTGTATAAATTATTTATCTTTTCGAGCTCAGAAACATGTCCAAATAAAATATTTGTACATGTTTCTTAACAACTGAATGCAAGGTATATAGCTGACGTACTGAGAGAACCTTCGTTACTTTGTAGAAGGTACTGACTTCCAAAATAGCTCTTTGAATTACAATTTCCAAAATAGGCGTATCATGCCCCCCATAGCCATCCACGGCAGAGAAATCCCCGAGTAAACCCTGTGAAGTGTCTCGCCCCACTACACCAACCCTCTCATCATAATCGCGGTGGACTACGATCCAACGCCAATTTGGAATAGTTCTTGATATTAGCGCATTCAAACAACCAACGCTTCAGTTTTTTTTTATTATTAGTAGATTACGGTAGTCGTATTTCCTCTAATATGATTCAATATCAAATGTTTCCAAGCCAATTTGGGTTGGAGCAAATAAAGGCGACGATTGTGCCTGTTTCTTCACAATATACGAGGACTAACGAACGGTCCGATTCTTCCAATGACTACTGGCACCCATAGACATGCGTATAAGTGCTATCCAGATAGGTTGCCCTACTTTACTCCTCCCTTCTAATGGGCCACTAAAAATTCGCAAGCCGCCCGAAACGCGTAGCATAGCTGACACTTTACGGCGGTATCGAGTGAACGAAACGACTTCCCTGGTCGAGACGACCTAATATGGGTGCAATGTAACATGATACTACTTCTTGCTATTATGTTTTTTAGCAATTCACAAAGTACTGATTCGGTTTATCGATGAGTTTCGACCGAGAACCGGCAAAATGCATTTCACCGCGAAAACCAAAAATACATAATACAATGACAATGGTTTGCTTCTGGTAAGACTTATATTTAGTTCCAAACTAGATTGTATTTATAACGGGATCAGAATGCATATGACGTTATGGGCATATAAATTATCATATCGCCTTTAGTGCCAGAAAATGTAGCGATTCCGTAGCAAAATCTGTGTAATAGAGAAAATTGCTCTTATCATTGTGGAAGAAAGTTAAAATCTCATTAGCAGTGTTAACTAGCCCCAGGTCGTGTTACTGTCATTAATGGTGCGGTCCAAAGAGTGGACGATAGCGGGATATATGTGGGTATGTAAATGTTACATTTTGTTATAGCCTTACCTCTTAAAGATATGCGCCAAACCTTATATGACATTTTTCAATCAGTAATAGGTGCCTTTCAGCGACTACCGATGCCCATGAATATCTGCATAATTATGCCAATGCGTTGCCCTCCTTTTCACCACTATCCCCCTCCCCCCAATGGGCCAATGATATGATTATATTATATGTCTCGTGCATCCTATTAATTTAATGGATGTGAAAGTTTGTTTCTGTGTTTGTAATTCTTTACCGCAAAAACTACTAAACGTATTTGGTAATAGTATAACATAAAAATAACTTATTATTACAAAAAAAAAACTAATGTTTTCCATAGGATGGACTTTACTCGGTGCAAACAAATAGAACTTGATGATGTTACTGTCTTCGCCCGTGGAAATCTGTGTCGTTACTAAGCGTACGGATGCTTTCCACATTTCATTAAGTTAATCACTTTGTATTCTCTGTTCTTCTTTTATGTAATATTTTTCATTGTAATGTATTTTGAGTAGAAGCTCAATAGCTGTGACGCACACGGTTATTGATTTAGTCGAAAACCGGTCTCAGGTCCTATCTTTGTCATTGCCCACCCAGAGGAAGCGAATTGAACAGAGCGGGCTGCGCGTTTTCTGTGGTTGTCCTATAGAAGATGGGAACCTCACCCCATTACACTTTCTCAGAATTTGCGGCTTTGTAATGTGGTGCGGCGCAATCTCATCTGTGCAGGTGGTGTCGGTCCCTTAGGAGACTAACTAGTCATTGAGTGAGATTTCAACCAGCGATTTCCAGTTCAGGGGCACCTCACCAATGGCGGCACTGATGCCACTTACGCTGTTTTTAGTGGGTACTCAGCACTACAATATGCCGCAGGCTCCACACAAGCCGATCCCCAACCAGGGCTGATGCTGACGAGTAAACAAAAAAAAGGTTATTAGCACACTATTAGCTTTTAAGTTTGTACAAGAGAGAGATTACCTCTTCCTTGTAAGTACACTGCATTTTTCTCTTGTTTATGATCAAATTATTATCTTTCTTCTGTCTTTACCTAACTCTAGATGGGCTGTCACATCCTTAAAAACTCTTTTGGACCGCACTACACGTGGCAGCGCACCCAACGTAAAGTGAGAGAGAGTATCATGTGAGAGGTACCCTTTTCACGTGCGGAATGTGTATATGCCGCATCCTGTGTTTGGTGCTTGGTGGAGCGCCGAATCCGTACGGTGATTCTGATCTCCTGACGATAGGCTAGATCCTCATTTATAGGCACCAGACTAATCAGAAGCCACTAGTGAGCACTTTTGTCAGGTGAAAGATGATGGGGCGGCTTTCACTTGCGCTCTATCCAAGTGACACCTCCTGATCGTGCCTATTACTAATTACTTACCAAATTAAACCTGATTGATATTCAACAAATCTTTGTCTTCCAAAGCCAAGCTCATCGCAAAGCCCCAAAAAAATCCTAGTGTAATGTTTCTTCTCTCGTCTATATCTCCTCTTCCTCTGAAAAAGAAGATCAATTAAGAAGCTTATAAATTGGAACACATAGAAGCGAATTTTGTGCGCCTGAGCCATTGAAATGTAACCGAGTGGTAATTTGAGCAAGAGGGAAGTTGAGGCACGTACATTAACATTTTACTGGCGGCCACTAATGCATCAGCTGGTACCTCGTGCTGTTTTGTTGCTTTTATACTAATGTACCTTATTAGTAGTGGTGCCGCGTAAAATGTATCCAAAGGGAGCCATGTTTTTCGGTATAAATAATACGTTGATCTTATTGTAATATGTAGGTAAATCAGATTTCATCCAAATTCATTTAGCTGTTTAGCGCGAAACCAACAAAATATACGTACATAAATTCACATTTATTGCGATTTTCGTGTGTAGTATAGGGCAAACGAGATATCGATGCATTTTACGTCTACCGACGCCCATGTACATTCACGTAATTGCTATGTCGATGCGCTGCCCTCTTTTCCTCCTCCTCCTTTTCTGCTCTCGAATAATGGACCACCGTCAACTCACAAACCGCACGAAACGCGACGCCGAAGACGTTTCTTTACGCCGGTATCGTTTAGGCTTCACTCTGGTCGTACCGGCCCAAACCCGCTGTGTGCGGTGTGGCACTACCTCTTACTAAAAACATTAGCAGAAATTTCTAAACAAGAAGACTTGCTGTGTTCTAGTTCCGATGAACTATTATGGCAAATGCAGTAGCATCGCCGCCAGTAGTAGGTCCCTCCGAGAAAAAAGAAGACATATTTTTTATAGTTGTTTAATTTTAGCCGGATGAACTGTAGTCGCGGGGGCAATAGCGCCGCCAACCAGTAGTAGGTTCCACCGGAAAACGGGAGTTCCTTATTTATTTACAGTCTGGGGTCTGTTGTAGTTATTATATTAAAATAAAAATTTTATTTGTTACTAGAGAGAATCCAAGAAATCAGCTAAGTTCTTCACTTCTCATGTTCAACAATTTGTTACAACGATCAGGAGTTTGAATATAGACCCTAGATTTATTTATATATAAGGTATTCGACATAGAGCGAGGGAGCCATTATATTTATTTATATATAAGGTATTCGACATAGAGCAAGGGAGCCACCATGAGGCCTCGTGTGAGAGTTCAAAAATTAATTAAAGAAAAAAGATGGGAGACACATCATACCTATGTTATCCACATGCTCCTAGAAATATCACCGCCGGTTTTTGTTCTAAATACTTTGAACCTTTTTAGCATACCAAATTATACCACTCATCATCATCATACATCATTATCAGCCCTTATCGGTCCACTGCTGGACATAGGCTTCTCTCAATGAACGCCAAGGCGATAGATATCCTGCTACTGGCATCTTTTGGTATCATTTGGTTCATGGCTACTGCACAGAGATCGTCTTCCCACCTGGTGAACGGTCGTAGAACACTTCTTTTTCGGAAACGCGGCCTCCACTCCAGAACTTTATTTAATCCAGAACTGTACCTTATCCAGAACTGGCCCATCTGCCATCTTAAAAGCGAAAGCTTTGATGAATGTATGGATTTATGGATGTATGGACGTATGGATGCTTGTTACTGAATCAAGCCAAAACTTTAGGAAGAAGTAATACCATGCAGCATGGAAGGTGGTACTACTTTGCATAGTACATTACACTACATCCTCCAATGAAGCGGAATACGGCCGGCACGACCGGGGATGTACCTCTCGCTCACATAATACCGCGGTATAAAGTGATACCTTCGGTATCGCGTTCCTTGCGGTTTGTAAGTAGCCGGTGGCCCATCGAGGGTGGGAAGGTGGGCAACGCATCGGCATAGTAATTATGTGGATGTTCATGGGGATTTCGCGTTTGCAATCTATTCTATAAAAAAGACTCCTGACCGAATTTTGATGGCTCTTGGTGATATTGTAGATGACTTAGGCACCAAAATACACTATCTTTTGTGGGTTTGTCTGTAGTCCATGCAGATGAAGTCGTGGGCAGCAGCCAGTGTGCAATAACTTTGATATTGTTACCTGGTATATATTATTTAACACTGTCAATTAACAAAGGGGTTGCGGTTAGGGCTGTGTCGGTTGCTATGGCTACGTCAAGCTCGAGCTGAACAAGGATCAATAGATCTGAAGAACTTTCTTAATCTATATTAATATATTGTGACGGGGTATACTATTAACGGAAAGTTTTGGATCAATTACTATTAATAAAAATCTTACACTTTAAATATTAATGGAAATGATGACCTGAAGATGGGCCAGTAAGGTTCTGGAGTGGAGGCCGCGTTTGGGAAAACGAAGTGTTGGTCGACCGTCCACCAGGTGGGAAGACGATCTCCGTGCAATGGCTGATCCGGGATGAATACGAGTAGCAGGAGATCAGTCGTCTTTGGGTCCATTGGAAGAGGGTTATGTCCAGCAGTGGACCGATAAGTGATGATAATGTTAATAACAATAATAATAATAATATCTGTGGACTTATCACACCACGTGAGTCTAGTCATGTGCTAAGTACCATAAGGACTTGTGTTACAGGTACTGGACAATGGAAATATATTTATGTTTTTACATTACATATATAACATACATGACCTAAGCGGGATTCGGACCCGCGACCTCTAGCGTCACATGCGGGCTCACCCCCACGTTACTAACTGAGCCAGCCGGTCGTCAATGATGAATGATGATAACGCTAATGGTTCACATTTCCAGGGGTTAGACTTAGTTGCAGATAGCCTGATTGTTATGAGCGAGCGCCACGAGTAAATGGCTATGTTATCGCTCTTCGTACGGTTGGAGCCATTCATTTAAGTAAATGGAATGAGTTGCCGGACTATACACTTCAGTTGTCACCAAAACGCTTACAGCTCTGCTGCGCTGCTCATTTTTCCTCTATGATTTACGAGAGATCAACGCGAAGTACACAACGAGAATTTGCTTACATTGACTTAGAAGTGCGCCGTAAGATCTTGCAGTCGTCAAAAAATCAACATGGACTTCAACTAGATCTTTCAACGAGTACCAAAGAATAAGGTATTGATAGAGATACGGACATACAGACGGACAGACGAAGATCAAAGTAATCTCGTTAGGGTGCTCTTTTACCTTTGATGTTCATAATAATAATAATTTTTTTGGGCTTATCACACCACGTTAGCCTAGTCCTGTCAGTTCGTTAATATGTTCATAAATTTGATATTTTTTATAAATTGAGTATTTTTAGTACAAATTTAGTATAGAAATACATTTAATTAATTTCATTCATATATATTCGTCATCCTTAAATGTCCTTAGGGGGATCCGAACCTTCAACCCTTGGAATATCATGCGAACTAATTCCGTTACTAACTGAGCCAGCCGGTCGTGAAATCATCATCGGAATTCTAACATCAAGTCCAACTCGAAACTCAATTCGCGTCTTCAATACCAGAGTAGCATAATTTCCCGGCAATGGACGCGATATTGTTTGTAGAAAAAGCAAATGGCGAGTGGCAGATTTATATCAGATCCAGCCGCCATCCCATCTGGACACAAATTGAAATGTCAATACAACGAGGGTGAGAGGTCGACATGTTGACGTTTCTCTAAATATACAAACGGACAGACGAGAAAAATATAGTATAACTGATATCTAATGTTACTTGAACTTTGAAATGATATTTTCTGTGTAGGAATAACTTACTCGTACTTTGCACCTGCATCAGGTCACCGACGGAGCATGAATCAGCGTTTGTGTACCGCATGAACACATTGCAGCTTTTTTTAGAGTTCCGTACGTACAAGGAATAACACAAATCCTAAAGACACTTCCATGTGAACTAGTACCATGATATATGGCGAAAATAAAATACAAAGTGGGAAGATCTAAATCACCGTATTATATTACGACTAGACATTTTCAAAAACAGGGCCTTTTTGGTTTCTGGCAGACCAATGATTAGTCTGATCGTCATTGCGAGACGTTCATCAATATGGCGGCTGACATTTAGCCTCTTTGATGATCTTGACTTAAGGCAGTGATAGTAATCGATTATGTAATGAGGCGATTTATACAATACGGCTACGACATATAGAAAACTCTTCCGTTACTGAGTGACATGTTATCTGTCAGTCAGAAACTAGAAACTTGGTATGCAAATGTTACGGTACATGCCCGAACCGTGCTTGTCCGGAACTGTAAATAATTTTAGTTGTAGCAATTATATTTCTGCTACTTAAATATTTTATAAAGAATTATATGTGTCATCTTTGACTCTTAGACTGATGGTGTGCTCTGTGTTGAAGAAATGACACTCTTTACTTTTTTCGTCGAGGAGGACGGAATCATTTGTTAAAAGATGATAATCAAATAGTATTTTTCTTTTCTGTCCGGGAACCTATATTTTCCTAAGAGGATGCCCCGAACGCGAAATACCTGCATTGTTAATTTGAAATATTTAAAATATATATAAAATGGTAAGTTCATAATTTCTTGCCAACGCCATTTTTCATATCTTAAGTTTTAATGTTAAAATGTATTAATTTTCTTATGTGTGCATTTTGATATTGTTAATTATATATGTAGCATAACATGTATAGCTATTAATCCGATAGACCGTATCATTAATGTGTTAGTTTGAATAGTATATGCCACGTGTGAAGGTTTGATGTGGAATTCTATTTAATTGTAACAGAGTTTATATCTTGCCTGATTCTAGTTGGCTCATGGAACCAAGAGATAGATAGATTCAAGTTCAAGATATTCATATAATCTTCAACTATTAAAGTTGAGGATTGGAGGAACAATTATCTATATAAAGGACCATCCAAGTTGCAGCTGGGAGTCGCGACCAACTACCCAAATAAGACTTTGTATCTTTTTTACTAACCCTTCTTAAAAACTGTATTAATTCTATTGCTTGTTTGATATTGTTCTTAATTGTGAAGATGGAGAGACAATGATTGAATAAATGCATTTAGAAATCTAATTTAACCTTTTATAGTCTCATTAACCCCCTTTTTGTTAATTCCCTATATAGAATTAACATAAGTTGTCACAAGTTAGTTACGGAACTCTCCAGTGTGCAAGTATGTATCTAGCTTCACCTATGTTTGTTTAAATGTTTCGTCTGGCATAGATTTTGTGCGGCCAGAACCGCGCCACAGCTGCAGTCGTTGCATTATTGGCCAAATAGCCCAATGTGTTCATTGTATTTCCATTTAATGTAGTTAAACATTTTATTCGACACTAAAATTAACAATTAAACGTAAATGAAATATGTTTTTTTTATGTTTGTTTATGTTGCAGTAGCGCTCCACCAGGTTTCGCTCGTGAATAATTTAAAGACTAAAACCTGCCTCGGGGATTATTCTTTCCATGAGTGAAAACCTCATGAAAATCCGTTCAGTAGATATTGAGAAAATTATTCACATACTGATAGATCACTTTTAGGTACCTTGTTTTATAATAAGTTATAGCTATCTGCTCGGACATCGTACGATAAAAACATTGCCCAAATGATAGACTGAAATCTTTTCCAGGAATCGCTCCACCCATGGGTATCAGCATTAAAAACCCTTCGTGTATTGTGAGAAAATGTATCACATACAGACAGATTGCTTTTGGGTACTTTGTTCTATAATATAGATAAATTACATCATTGTAATTTATGTATATTATAGAACAAAGTGTTACATCTATGCCAAGAACTTTTTTTGAGATAGATAAGCTTCAAATCATTCTTTCTATATCTGTGTAATTTCATCCAAATAAGTATATTTTTGGGCGTAAGAATACAATTTATATGTCTATAAGATTACAAGTCCGAAAAATTTAAGTAGTAAACGCATGAAAAGTTCTTTTATGTTAGAGATAAATTGATAATTTTGCATTTTTTTCTTGCCCTCCTATTTATCAGTCTGATAGTTTTTTTATGCGCCCTAATCTTATGCGATCTGCAATCAATTTAGATGTGTTCAACACATTAGCCTCACTGGCCTCTGAGTACTTTCTTGATACGTCATTATAATCTAAGACAACTACAACATTCTATCCCTTGTTTTAGATTAAAGCAATTCTAACAGGCAATATAAATTCATCTCAATGTTGTAGGTTAGGTAGGGTAGCAAATACGTTCACACTCATGCCTTGCGTCTGCAACACCTTGTCTCGACGACAAGCTCATTTGTCAGCTCACAAGCTATTCATATCATAAAATCATATTAATCTACAACACCACGCTCGGCCCTGCACAATGGAATTCGATTAAGGACATGTACGTGCCTTAGATGGGGACAGCCACAGTGACGCCTGGCATAAACGCCTAAGGTTTATAAACTAGTTGCCTGAACGGTTTCACATGGATCTAGTTTACCTATTGGATTACTTATCCCGTGGTACACGCATAATGCGGGGAAGAAAATTCGTAAAGACAACACGGCTGTCGGATATGACATGGCTTCAGCTATTGCTATAGGCTCGAAGTGCATAATGGACAAGTCAGATTAAATTTTCAACAGCCCCTGCAGACATCTGATTCAAACCCGTCATCCTCAACTCCTGGACATCTTCGCAGATGATCGGCGAGGGCTACGGGCACCGAGGCGAACCTCATAACCCAGGTGGGACCGCGAGGGGACAACTATCGCTTCGGTAACGGGGCCGCAATAAATTTGCGGGTTTGCCATTGTCGCTTATGGGCTGGAGGGAATGTAGGCCTGTGTGTTGTGTGGTGTGTTGTGACTGTGGTGAGTAGTGATTGGGTGTGTTATGCATGCGCATGTGTGATCCTCGTCCGGATCTCAGGACACGCAGTCCCTAGTCCGCTTGGTGGATCACGGGGGGAGGGGGGGGGAGTTCACTGTCTCCCGTCAGGTGGTCGCGCGTACCGCGGGGCCAGGTCGCGTAGATGAGGCGTGACCGGATATACGTCTTGTAAATCCCCAGTTTCGTTCGTGTAGGAAGTCCGGACGTTAGTACCAGCCACAGCAAAGCACGGGCTGTTTTCGCCTGGTTGACCGCTCGGTCCACCTGCAAGCCCATCCGCAGCGCGCGGTCGATACTGCATCCGAGATACACGACTGGGGATTCCCAAGACACATCCTGGCCTCTGAACTTTAACCGCCCCGGCATGGAGCATCTCTTGCTGACATATAGCGCCCTCGTCTTATCCACGTTAAGACATGCGCCACAAGTCGAGCCACTCCGGCAATCGGTCTAGCATGCGCCCAGTTGCGAGCTCCGGCTTTCGGGACGAGGTAACGTATGCGCAGTCGTCGGCGAACAGCGCGAGCATGACGTACACCTCACCCTCTCCCGAAGGATCATTGAGTGTGGGGATGACGTTGGTGTAGGCTGCGTACAGGCAAGGGAATAGCCAACGACTTCGGTAGAACGATGACCTCCCCTCTTTCCAGGTCTCCGGAAAATGGACCGTCCGGAGAATGCCATTTGCGATCTGTGTGAGAGCCACGGCTCCTCGCCAAGGCATCACCACCAGCGCTGTGGGGGAGATGTCATCGGAGCCTGGAGCTTTGCGCCTCGAGAGGCGAAGTGCGACTTCCCGCAGCTCAGAGGGGGAAAGGAAATCCTTCCCGCTGTGTGGCGGAGTCCGGCTCTGAAGGAGCTCTCGAATGCCTCCACCTGTTCGTGATGCTCCGCGAACGATGGCGCCGCTGGGTGTGGTGAAAACTGCATGTGTAGATGTGATGCGAGCACCTCGGCGCGTGCCTGCACTCCGCAGTGTTTCGCACCTGTGGTGTCTAGGAGTGGAGTCCTTGGCCTCGTGAGACGTCTGTTTAGGGCGTGCCGGTTAGTGTCGTTTTCGCTGGCATGGAATGCTGTGTTGTGTGTTGGTCCTCCGTCGGACTCGCTGTCCACTCCCCGGACCTTTCTTCCAAAAGGTCGAGGAAAATGTCGCGCGGTGCAGCTTCGGACCTGTTGGGTCTAGTGGTCTCCTTGTTCACTTAAAATAGTCTATAAATATGTGTGTACAAAAGCGGTTTGGCTTCGCCCGAGTTCCGAATACGGCATGGAATAACAATTATTCCGGACCGCGTTCCAAACAAGGACAGAGCGTCACACACCTTCGTGTGTGGAGCGTCGCGCATCATCACTAAGTCGTCAGGTGGAACTTTGGTTGGAAGTCGTGTCATGCTGCATTGCATCGGATATTCATAGGCATCGGTAGTCGTATAAAGGCCTATAGCTCGTGTGCTTCCCTATACGAAAAAAATGTAACTCGCGTAACTGAAGGTTTTCAGTAAATATAACAAAAACACAAAATATAGTTTTAAGTTACACTGCTATCGGTAATTCATTTGACTGCCTCTGCCTTTTTAACATTATCAATTCTAACGCTTTTCCATTCTGAATCTTGCTGAATATTATTTATTAGCGAAGTTCCTGATCGAAACCATGAATATATTCAAAGTATTTTTCTAAGTCAAATACTTCGGGGATACGCTAGCTGAGGTTGTAAGTAAATTATTGTAATAAAGTGGAATGCTATGGGAGTTTTCTTAAGATCTTTTCAAAATAACCTTTTACGGACGAATATATGGATCCCTGGTGATTGAATGTTGATGCAGAGAGACGCATTTAGAAATTTATTTTTTAAAGTACATGCGACGAACGAGAGAAACTTTTTAGCATATTGCGGCAAATAGTATAGTATAACGAACAATTGTAGCCTTTTCATGACTACCGACGCCCATAGACAACATAGTGATTTTTATACAAACACTTTCTCTGCTTAACTCTAAGTAAGGCTACAAGAAGCTCTCAAACTCCGAAAAAGGCGACTGCACAATGGCGGCGGTATAGTGTAAACGGAGGCCAGCAGGAGTGCTTATACAAAACTGGGCATATTACGTGGTACAAGGACCTTATTGTGGAATGTTGTAACATTTAATAAAAAAAATTGTCATCGTCAGTCTATTTGAGTGTTGTGAAGCATATTTCTCTTGCTTACTGCTGGGAAGGCAAACGCTTCTGCATACTTTATGCGGATATTCATTGGCGTCAGTAGTCTTCAATAGGCTCCAACTAGACGTGCCATTTGAATTGTCTTCGTAAGAGACCGGCCACACGGTACAGTGCGGCTCCAGTGCGGCGCCTGAGCGGTGCCGCAACGATTTCCTACGCACAAAAATGTGTGGTATGCCACATGGCGCGTCCTGCACTGTTCCGGTGCCACACCTCAGGCACAGCAGATAATGGCGGGAGGGAGACGAGGCGGGGTGGGATGCAAGCGGTGTGATGCCGCAGCGGCACCGCTCAGTTGTTTAGACGGCATAGGCAAGAGTGCATGCCCGCTGATGATAATTATAATTACGTGTATATCATACAAAAAAAATTGTAGCATCTATAGACGTAAACTACCTCATTTCCTTTATACAGGAACATTAAATACTGTGGTACAAGTCTCACAACAATTTAAAAACAAAAACTTGAAAACAAAAGCATGGGAAGATGTTACAAAAACTTTATTTTCTGAATACGATACACTCCTGCCGAAAACACGAAACTCGGTGAGTCCTTATGTCTCTTCATATAGGTAAGATGACTATTTTTTTTATTGCCAATTTAAAGATCCTTTACTGCTTAAAAAATAGTTTGCTATCTCATCTCTTGTACCTTGTGTATGAGGTTGAATCGAGTGAAATTTATCACAAAAATCGTCCCGAACGGCCACAATACTGTAAAGAACTCAACAGCCTTTTATAATGGCAGTTGCATAATTATAGGGACACGTTTACCGGTATGTGAAAAATACGCCTTTTATTTTCTAGGATTCCAAAAGCACATTCAACATATCTCCTTGTACATTGAGGTCCATCCGGGAACGGCTACTGCACGGAGATCGTCTAACATGTTTATTCAATCCAAAAAAATTAATCACCCACTAACTCCCATGGTATTGGTCTATTGTAACCACATAGTGGCAGGGGACAAGTTCTTTTTAATCCAGTAA
>JAFELO010000015.1:547720-565603 GCA_017140195.1 Eumaeus atala | reverse complement strand
ACACGTTCCAATTCTGGACCAGAAGGATGCAGTACGGTGCCTGAGTATCGCAGTGAAGGAGGTTACTGCCACTGCAGCTTCGTTTCAAGTCCATAAGTTGTCGAAATGTGTTGTTATACTGCACTGTCAGTGTATGATGCGATCTTGTTGAGTATCTGGTCCAAAGTTGGCCCGTGTAAAACGTTTGACAAAATGTTTCCAAAACTTGTGTTTTTACGTCTCGGGTAAATTTGAAGAATCTTCGGGCAACCATGTAGCCTACAATTGACAGAGCTCATCGCTGTCTTTCTAAGTCAGCGTCATCGCGTAAAGATGACGTAATGATGTGGCCAAGGTATAATTTTGAATTTTGTACAACAGTTGGATCGCACCCTTCGATTGCCCCTATACAATGAGGAAAATTTGCTTTGACATCAAAATCAGATAAATGATTTGCAAACGGTCTGTTGTCAGTTCAGGAATGTTGTCTCGAAGATGATGTTTCCATATAGCTTCATATACTCTTAATGTAATACAAGCAATTGTAGATTTCCCACGTTTGAATCGGAATTCTAAATCTGTTATATATTAAGATAAAATATTTGTATTTTCAAGTAATTAATAAGTGAAAAAGTGGTGAAATATGAAAAGCTCCCTTTATAAATATTTTAAGAAAAAAGAAAGGTGCTCCAGCTCAGCATCTAAAAACCTCATTACTATCCATAATCAACTTTCATTTCTAACCAAAGTAGCACAGAATGCCACGGACGGTAGTTTAGACGTACGCCTGAAGGTAATAAATGGACTGATCCAGCATCTTCGTGTGACATAGAACATCGATTTCGTCGATGGCGAAGTAATAACAGCAGTAACACACGTCTTTTTGGATCCATTGTTTATTGTAGACTGTCGTCAACTGGACAAGTCAAGACTGTAGCGGTGCCGCAGCGGCGCCACAAGAATATTGCGATGTCACACTGCACGT
This sequence comes from Eumaeus atala, assembly GCA_017140195.1. Lineage (NCBI taxonomy): Eukaryota > Metazoa > Arthropoda > Insecta > Lepidoptera > Lycaenidae > Eumaeus > Eumaeus atala. The sequence continues at coordinate 564,639 of JAFELO010000015.1, read as the reverse complement.
GTGGCCGGGCCCTAACCAGAGTGACATGTACCCGTTCAAATATATTGGAAGCAGCCGGATTTATTAGAATTAAAAAAAAATAGTTATTATGACTTATATATTGACATCATAGACTTTTATAATCATACATCTATTTATGCACTTCCAAGGTTTTCAGTTATGTACAAAAAATCAATGTGGTGAAGAAAGCTACTGCAAAGTATTTTAATTGTGCCATATTCTTATTATATAACATATGCGATTCTTGTTGGTTTTTAATCTTCCACGCAAAAGCTACTTAACAGAATTAGTTCAAATTTGCCACAGATATAGATTGCATTCTGGTCAAAATTTCATTCAGCAGTCTCATTCACAACGAGTTTTTTAATGTATCAAAAACATTTTGCATTACCTTTCTGCACCACATTGTTTTTTTTTTTTTTTTTTTTGCATAGAACTCAACAGCCTCGAAGTGTATAAATGGATATGTGATTATAAAAGCCTGTCTAAAAGGTTTCAATTTTCTCGTATAAGTCATAATAAGCATTTCATTAAAAATACTAATAAATGCGTCTGCTTTATGTCACTCGCATTACCCAGACGATTCAAATGGTATTGATTTAATCATAGATTTAGAGAAATAACAAGATATACAGGGAGCATATAGAAACCGTCCAAATAAAAGATAAAAGATGTGCAACTGTCAAATTATACACTTTGTAAAAACATGCGTGTAAGGTTGACATTTCAACGAAATATGCTTAAATTTTGCACATCTTTTAAATAGAATCTGCATTGTAAAAACGACTTAAGATCGTATGCGTTACGTTAACATTTCGCAAAAATATATGTTTATGTACCAGGTGGATTGAAAAGATTCCTATATACAATAACTAATTTTAGAAATAAATATGAGACTTATTTGTTACATAAATCCAACCAATCTAATGGGAATAACGAACAACATATTTATGTACTTTATAAATTTATTGACGCCTGTGTCACATATCTTTTTAATTATTTTTGTATTGACTACAATAATAGTCGCTTGTCTGCCAGTATTATTAGTTTATATTCCAGTGCAGTACGAATATCCTTAGATTGCTCTTATTATTTTTTGTGTATTTTTTTAATGACATTTAATCCGAGATGTAATGTGGGTATGATAATTGTAGCCATTTTTTTATATTCATCACATTGTATAAAAAAAAGAATATCATTACCAGGAATGTCTATTTTATTTCATTATTTATTTTATATTATGCGTCATAATTTGAATGACTTTTTTATTTGTAATATTGCTTTATTATTATATAGCAAGTATTCCTAATAGTCACTGACTTCCGTCTTACCTCCTGGTTGTGCAGATAGCACTGCTTAACTCTCAACTGGCTGTTTATAGAATGTTTCTTTTTTATTTATTTTATTATTATTGAGTTTGTACGTTCCCTACAATTATTATTTTATTGTCTTTGAAAAGACAATACACATTGTAATGGTGTAGGATCACTGCATAAAATAATATTTCTAAAAGTACTCGGCCTAACACAGATTCATTCGATTATAAAAATCCAGTCAACCCACATTATTCAGTTCAGTTCAGACTACTTAAATGTGTGAAGTTCGAAACGTGCTATAATTAGTTGTTTTTTTAATTTTATTAGCGTATAGATTTTATAATTTCTGCAAATCGAGCATGTCGAGCAGCGTGCCGTCATTAAGTAAATCCATAAGCCATCCATGATGATATGGTCAATACTTTAGGAGATCCTGCACTGTATTATTCATCCGCCAAAAAATGGATAGCAGAATTCGAGCGTGGTACAGAGAGTGCGAAACACGAACCCCGCTCTGGAAGGCCTTCGACGTCCACTCTTGACGAATATATTAAAAAAGTATGGTAATTATGGGAGACCGCAGATTAAAAATTATAGAGATAGTCGAGATTACAGACATCTCCTATGAACGAATTCAAAACATCATATTCAACGATTTGGATTTACACAATGTATGTGTGAGGTAGGTTCCGCAACTGCTTTCAGTTGAACAAAAAAGGACGCGATTGACTATTTCACGTGACTGTTTGGAGTTATTTGAAGCCGCAGATGATTTTTTCAATTCGTCTATTGCAATGGACGAAACACGCCAGAAATAAAACAATAATCGAAACAGTGGAGAAGTCCTGGTTCACCACTCCCCGAAATGTTTAAGGTGATTCTGTCGGCAAATAAGGTAATCGCTTCAGTATTCTGGGGCTTGAAATGTGTGATTATGATTGATTATCTTGAAAAGAGTCAGACTATAAACTCTGATTGGTACTGCGCCTTGAAATAAAAGAAATGCGTCCTGAATTCACAGAAGAAAAGTCCTGTTTCATCAACATAACGCCCGTGTTCACACGTCTGTGCAATTAATGGCTGAAATACACAATTGTGGCTTTTAATTTTTACCGCAACCGCCTTATTCGCCTGATCTGTCACCGTTAGACTTCTTTCTGTTCACTAACCTAAAAAGCACTTGGGACCTCCCAGAGATTTTAGACTAACGACAAGGTCTAAACATAAGTAGGCGCATATTTTGACTCTAAGGAAGAATCTTTTTTTTTTTCAACTACCTAAATACTTTAAATGAGAGGTGGCAAAAGTTCATCGAACTTGGTGGTGATTAAAAAAAAACCAAAAAAGTGCAAAGGGTGGTCCGGGATGGATGCGAGTAGCAGAAGATCGGCCGTCTTGGCTTGTGGAAAGAGGCCTATGTCCAGCAGTGGACTGATAATGTTGATGATGTAGAAAAATTCAAATATAACTGATTTGGTATGTGTCTGTTTTCTTGGTTAGGCTGAATACTTTTCAATCCACCCACGTAAAGCTTCGCAAAGCAAAGTAATTGTAAAGCATCCGTGATTGGATGCTTTACAATTACAGTTGAGTATGAAATCGGTTATCTTATACTTTTGTAAATCAATTGTATAAGTCCGTCAAGTCGTCCAGGTTATACCGGGGAACATAGAAAGCTACACACATAGCAACTCTTTCTACCGCAGTCTGGCTGTCAAGAATATTGTAATATGACTTAATAAAGAAAATAAAATCATTTATTTTCATACCACGATCTATATAAGTTAGCGTTAATACGAACAGCTTAACACGAATGTTAGTTCACATATAAAAAAACAAGTAGAAGGTGTTTCAAAACATTCTATGAATCAGGGACCGACCGAGTTAATTCCCTAGCAACTTTACAACTCTAATGCAGTGTGTAAAAATTTATGATTATCCTACTTACATAGAATGTAAGTGAGAGTGTGTAAATAGACATTTACAGCCCATTCGCGTGCTTGATAAAAATATAAGAGTAAAATTAAAGCGATAAACACTTAAAAAAGAGTGGTAAAATATCCGAAAATTTAGTCTACCCTCTTATTATCTTTAAAAAACTGCCCAATTTCATTACCGATAAGGACTTTGGAGTATTTGGGAGACGCTGACGCAATATCACATTCAATTATGGTGCTGGGTTGGGCGCGACGTAAAAACTGGAAGCGGAGTAATCCAATCTCGTGCCACTTGACATTTTGATCTTGAACAGATCAAAATGTCAAGTGCGCCGCAAAATATAACAATAATCTGTGCATCTTTCTTTGCACGCTGAAGGTTTGTTTCAGAGTAGTTTTATAGCATAAAAAACAAGAAATCCACATTTTTGGCATGCATATGTGTTTCCTCCCTTTAAATGGGCCACCAACTACTAACAACTACACGAAATGTGACAACATATCTGTCACCTTACGGTAGTTTAAGTGAGGGAGGGGCACCTCTCCGCTCGTGGTGGCTTTCGGCTGCAACTTTTATCCTTAAAATGCAATTGTATGATAGTAAACATACTAAATTTCCACTCATAACATCACTTGATACCGCCGTAAAGAGACACCTACGAAGTCGTTCGTGCGGTTTGTGAGTAGCCGGTGGCCCATTGGCGGGCGGGAGAAAGGAGGGCAATGCATCGGCAATTAATTATGTGGATGTTCATGGGCGTCGCTAGTCGTAAAAAGACTCCGATTGCTCGTTTAGTAATAGGGGGGCCCATTGTATCAAAAAGACACATAACATATTGTATTAAGCCTCGTGTTCACTAGGGGACAAAACTTGCGAGACATTTGCGCGACATTCGCGTGACATTATGATCATCATCCACAATCCACATCAGTTGTGATGGAGATGTCTATAGTACTGTTAAGTGCCGCTCACATAATCACTAATTCGAAACAAAAAGTGGTGGGTTCTAAAATATTTATCACAAAGGTAAAACTAACAATATACTTGGAAACAGTCTGCGAATGTGTGATGGCTCACTTGAAAACTTTACTAGAACGACACCAACCGATTTTGATGCGCGCGTTATATGGGGTTTCGTGACCAAATAACGAAAAACGGAACTCTTATGGCTTTCTTATAGCTACAGAAATTCCAGTATATTCATCGGCCGTCAGCAGACGGTCTAGGTGTGATTTGTAGTTGTTTGGGGACAGACTCCCTCTGCCCCTTGCGTGCTGGAGGGACATTTCAATCGACAATTCTTATTATCTTAAATGGGCAAATATTGTAAGCAACAAGGCATATTTACGTAAATCATTATCCTGAGAGTACATTCTAACTAGTAATCGGTAAAAAATTCGCAGTTTTGCTTAAGACAGGTATGAGGTGATAAATATACTAATAGTACTAATAAAATGAACTAGTACACAATTTGGATTGTATTAGTTGGGAGCGACCTTTTCATTAGCCGATTATCTAAAGTATTTGATCAATTCATATAGTGGTATAAATGACAATTTTGAGCTATATTAAATGGCAAAGCTAACGAATACACTTATTTAGATAGGGATTAACACTAAACAGAGTATTGAAAGTAACGCAATATTTCCCTTATCGAACACAGAAGAAGTCAACAAGGAAGTCTTATAATTTTGTCATTTCCGTCTACCCGGCCATCAGTCTTCGGTTCAGCTCAAAAACTATTGGTACTGGGAAGTTGTAATTTGGCAGGACTGTACAAGTTAATCGCGGTCAGATAAAGGAATAAAAGGAAACATTGAAATAAAAAAAATTTGAGTGCCTCCCCTAAAGCGGGGATTGTAATTGTTTTTTCGTTTTCCCCATTGGAAATTAGATGAAAATGAAATTAATTTTTTTTTATAAAAATTACTTTTGAGCGTCAGTAAAAGTTCTACCACCGGTTCAAGCCTAACCCTGTCCTGAGAGAAACTGGCGAAACTAACTCAGCAGGTCTGTCATTAATTATATCAACTTACTCAATGATAAAAAATATAATTCAATAATATAAAAAAATACAATGACATTTGTGTACTAAAACGATAAACAATAAAATTTTAAAGAAATTGTCTAAGAAGAGCGTCTTACTCCCAAGGTGTGGTGTCTACCATAAACTTTATTATCTTATAATATCCCTCACCACACAAACGTTCCTTAACAACTTTTTGAATTTATTCATTGATCGTTTTTGTGCGTTTTCTGGGATGAAATTGTAAAGGCTCGTTATTTATTGGCATTGACACCGAAAGGAACTGCTTACTCTGCGAAGTCTATGAATCGGTACATCTAGTTTATGCCTGTTTCTAGTATCTCTATTGTGATTATTACTTATCGTACTAAGTTCATTAATATTCTTACGCACATACATGATATTATATAAAATGTATTAAGAATAAACAGTCATTTAAGGAAACCAGTATACTAATATTGGTTTCCTTAAATCTATCTCTAAGTGGTATATTAGAGGCTAGCTTGTAAATTGCACGAATGGTTCGCTTCTGCAGCAAAAAAATATAGTTTATGTCAGCAGCTTTTCCCCACAACAGTATGCCATAAGACATAATGCTGTGGAAGTAACTAAAATAAACTAATTTTGCTGTATGTTCATCTAATTTATCTGAATCTTACTGTGAATGTGTGACATGGGACACCACTGCAATTTAGATTCTAGTGTTATTTCAAGGAAGATTGTAGAATGCACTAATTCTAATGTTTCATCATTCAAAAGTACATTGGTTGGATCTTGCCTAACATTAGGCGATGTAAATTTGACGCATTTAGTTTGCTATTCGGTAGTAAATCATTAATGCTAAAGCAATGTAGCATCACTGAGAGAGAGCTATTTGCCTCCTCTCAATTAGTTTCCTGTTGCTTGTGTTTAAGATTAAAATACGTATCATCAGCAAATGGGACTATCCCTTGGTTGTCTTTATTTTATTTATTTATTATTTTATTTAACAATTTATGTACATAAAACATTTTTTAAGCGCTGAAACAATTTTAGGCTGGTACAAAGGTACAGCTTATTCCATATAGGAATCTCTTCCAGCAGACCTAAAGACAGCGGAGTACATACAAGTAAAATGACAAGAAATCGAAACAAACAATATTTAGCGTACATGTAATATCTATACATACTATACATATACTTAAATATATGCAAGTGCAAATAAGTACAAATTAATCAACAATTATAGAATATATAATAAACTAATATATACATACCTATAATATAATATCTACTAAATTATAATATCTACAAAAAGTATTATAAATAGATAGATACACAATAAATAAAAAGACAGTAATGAATGATAATAAATAATTATATAATATTAAGATTGTTTTTTTTTCTCTTTTACTCACGAATCTCAGGAGGCAAGGAATTCCAAAGTCTGACGGAAAGAACAGTGAAAGAATAAGAAAGGAAGTCAGTTTTGTGGGGTGGTATTTGAAGAAGAGTACGTCTGTGAGATCTGTAGGAAGAATCATCTAAGTTAGCAAGTAAAAAACGAGAACGTAGATAGGTACGTGAGCAAGGATTAAAACGAACATTCAAGAGAAAACAAAGTATCCTTTTGGTAGCCACTGCAACTTTCTGCAAGCCGGAGACACATGGTCACGTTTTTAGACCATAAGTAAAGCGTAGACAAAAATTCTGAAAGCGCTCTAATTTGTTCAATTTTCTTCCGTAGCGTCAACGCAACATATATCTGCGTAATCAATGATCGGTTGGATCAGAGTCTGGGCAAGGGAGACCTAGGTTGAAAATGGCAAGAAGTATTGAAGACGTTTAAGACAGTGAATTGAGAAATGAACGACTAATATCACTAACATAGGCTCTCCATGAGAGATCATTGACTCTAGTCAAAGAATACCGAAACATAAATTTAAATTGTAAACAGGCTAAAATTACTTTTAAAATAGTGACGTCACCATGACAATACACACGAAATTAAGATAACGACATGGTGAACAGTAAATATTAACGTCGGCGACGAATTTATCTTGAAGACTTAGCAGCTTTGGGTTCAACAATTTGCGCAAGAACATCTGCATCAAAGCTGTTGACCGGAAATTGCAATATGATTCCTTCAAAAGAAAGCATTGTATCGATTTTATGCCGAGTTCTGTCAGGAAGAATTATCACAATTTTTCCACCTGAGGACACAACAGTTACGAATACCGAAAAAGGCAGAGTGAATACTTGATGTCTCGACTTCGTCAAAAATTCGGATAATGTAATACCAGAGCCCTTAAGAGCCGTTTCAGCATCCCGTATAGCCTGCCTATGTTCTAGGTCTAAAAATGTTATGAGAACAGGTCTAGGTTTACCTTCTGAAGAGACTCCAAGACGATGGCAGACTTGCAAATGGTCCTTGTGTACATCTGTTAATTTCATTTGGTCGGATACTTTGTGAACCACATCAGAAATTTCTTCATTTAACTTTTCTGAGATACCATGAAATAATAGCACCTTTCTTCTCTTAAACATTTCATATCTATCTTGCCCAAGTGTCAGAGAAGCAATTTCTTTTATTTTTGTTTGTTTGTTGTTTGTTGCCACACCAATGTTTTGAAGTTGGTGAAGTCTTGGGACAGTGCAGTTAGATCTGGGTGCACAGCAGAGCCTCCAGCCAGTTTCTCTAATCTCTCCTCATATTCCCTCATGCGAGATTCAAATACATTTCCCAAGTTTTCTAGTTTGTTACTACCCATTATGACATGAATATTTTTATGCTCTTGTGTAAAAAAGAAAGGAGATTTATATGGTAATGAGCACAGGTGAGTTCCACAGTGATTTAGCACATTATTTTTTAGAATTACTTGATATTAGCTTCGAGATAAGGCTTCTGAAACGTCGGGCTAGTTAAATATTTAAATAAACCGCGATAGAATCCGTAAAAGTAGTTTTATTGTAATAGTTATGAGATTTTAGACATACCTTCTATATGATCACCCGACCATATGATCACTCTGTAATATACACATAAATATAAATATATATATAAATACAACCTTAATTATAACATTATATATAAATAGTTATAAAAAAAAATTATCGGCTCGCTGGCCACGCATGCCGTCTTGCACTAGAGAACTAAAGTACGAAGTACCTTAAATAATGTTTTTTTGGGTACAGCATTAGCAAATTAAATTAAGCAATAAAATGTTAAGATAGGTTGGTTCTACTACTCTGTTTTATGTTGACTTTCTTATGTTTCTGTTTTTTGTTGACTACCTACTCCTATGCTGTTATAATACGTTTTATTAACTGATATAGAATATTAAGAAATATAAAAACGGATAAAGTCGCCTTGTTCATAACAAAACAAAACCTTTTTCGGGTTCCGTTCACAAAAGGTAAAAACGGGACCCTATTACTGAGACTCCACCGTCCGTCTGTTTTCCCCAGTCATGTTACATCAACTAGCTCTTCCAGCCCCTACGATAACGCAAGGCCAACTTTAACTGCCGCGCGTGAGCTGCCCGCGTCAGAGAGGGGAGGGGGGCGAGGGGACCCTGTCCCCTCGGCCAAGTTCATGACAGTAGCTTTAGTAGCTTTAGCAATCTTAAATAACTATCGGGATGAATCCCTCTCATTTGCGGGAAAGGCGGGGTGTTCTGTACCCCTATCGACCGCAATCTCACTTAGACTCGCCTAGTTAACGATTAACACTTTCGTATCATAGAGCAGTCGAACAAAAATGTACGTCTGTCTGTCTCTAGGCTGTATCTCATGAATGGGATAACTAGACAGTTGAATGTAAATGATGTGTTCCTTTACTGTAGAACTAATTTTACAAATTTTACCGCGGTTTATTTAATAATTTATGTAGCCCGACTTTTCAAAAATTTTAGCAACCGCGTCACGGGTGCACTGAGGTGACAGATGTCCTGTTGTCACAGGTTATTGCGAGTACCCGAATAATTATAATTATTTGGTTGTTCCGATTGACGCAACAAGACTTATTATATCTTTCTGCCTTGAGGAGTTGTTTAATTTTGATTTTATTATGTACATCGCCGGGTGCCAAGCAGACGAAAGAATCAAGCCATCTTCTCAGTTGAAATTTGGATGATTTTTAATTTCTATAGCCTGACGGACCATCCTAGGAAAGAATCGGTGTTCTCTAGTGAGGCTTTGCACCTTGTCAAATCGAATTGCTTGGGCAAACTTCAGCATGGGTGTACACAGACTGATGGACAACAAACAACCCTGTAAGGGCCCTGGGTTGTTGCTTTTAGGGCACGCATCCCTATTAAAACATGGGTTGCCTTTACTCCATATATCCGTCGTAACCAACATCATGTGCATGCACTGAGCTGGTGAGCGTGACATGTCTCGCGACATTTGTCCCCTAGTGAATACGAATTAACTCTGAAATATAAAGGCACACCTCTTAATCTTTATGCAATTGTCCTTGATAAAATCCTTAATCTTTATGCAATTGTCCTTGACAAAATCCTTAATCTTTATGCAATTGTCTTTGATAAAATCTTTAACTTTTTAACTTTCATATGGTCTATTTATCAAAGAGAACCATCATCATCATTATCGTTTTCAATTCAATGAACGCGAAGACGACCGATCTCCAGCTACTCGCATCCATCTCGGACCGAAATAGCGAAAATATGTAATAAAATATAATGAATACTATAACAAAACACTAATTTTAAAATAAATATATTAGCACTGATGGTCCTGACGATGACCTTCAGGATCACCCTCCTATTTTTCGTTGCGACAACGCACCAAGTCGATCCAAGATACCACCGAGCGCTAGCAGCCTTAACCATAACCTATATACTACAAGTAAAAAATAAACTAGAAAGTGGTGATATTATAAAAAAACATATATAATGTAATATTCAATTATATAAAATATTGAATATAATAAAAAGGTGTAACAAAAACACCACCCAGCAATTTAATCAAACCTGGGCTATTCGAGCTAACATAAATGTGATTATGAAAATAAAAGTATTATGTCATCGAAGTTGATTTTTAATATCTTATAGATAGTATAGAAGTAGTGGGGTTTAAAATTTTTTTGAGGAGAGATCACGCAAGGAGAAGGTTGTCCCCCACAACCCCTTAGGGTCTAGGTCTAGCCGTCGAGGTGCCCTGATGATTGTTGTTCTGGGATACCTCACAATGGCGGCACTGATGGCACTCACGGTGGTTTTAGTGGGTATTCGACACTATCATGTGCCGCGAATCTCAAACACCACAGGACCCCACCCACGGCCCGTGAAGGCGCGTAAATGTGTTTCCCCGCGTCAGCAAAAAAAGAGGGAAAGGTTATCCCAACATTTACTTACTGAGTATTTAAAGCTGACCCTAAGTCCGACAGTGCGGTGAATTGGCGTGCACATTATGTAGTGAGTGGATCCTTTTTTTTTCTTTTTTTTTTGTTAACGCGGGGAAACGCATTTACGCGCCTTCATTGTCCCTGGGTGGGGTCCACTGGTCTTTGGGGCTCGCGGCACATTATATAGTGCCGAATACCCACAAAAACCACCGCGAGTGCCACCAGTAACGCCATTGATGAGGTGCCCCGGAAAGCCCCCGAAGAGACCGACGCCACCTCTACAGATGGGGCTGTCCCGCACCACAGGTCAACCCCACCGACTTTGGGACAGTGCAATGGGGTGAGGCTCCCATCCCCGCCCCCTGCCCCGTGCTTTTGTCCCCTCTTATTATAAGAGGGGTACAAAGAGCGGCACCTCCTTCTGCTCTTTAGTCAACTCTTCTTATAGGAGGGGTACTAAGAGCCGCCATCTCCTCGGTTCAAGGCTTCGCCCAAGGTGTTTCGGATAACCCCAGGCTACTGAGCCCCACCTTAGTTGAACTATAGTGGGTCTGACACGTGGCACTTCATTCAGTGAGTTCCTAATACGATGTAGGACTTTTAACCGCTAAAAACAGTAACGTATTATTTTTGCAACATGTTTCTCAAGCCCAGGGTTAACAAAGGTTTCGGGCTTTCATCACCAATTCTGTGATCGTTAATAGCGATTAATTGATTAGAATTTTTTCTAAGATCTTAGAGCTACATGGTATAAGATGATTATTGGGCGCAGGTCCCTAAACTCTACAGGATTGGCTATTTTGAGGACAGGGCACACCACAGCATCTCACCATATGCGCGGAAAGATCGAGGACACTATATTATTTATTAAATAAGTGAATGCACCTAGCATATATGCAATGTCCAAAGAGATACCAACTGAACCTATGGCATCAGATTCCAGTTCACGGATGAACGGATTTTTAAGGAATTTTCGAACACAATGGCATTTTATAAAAATACCCAAAGTTAGTATAATTCTTATACTGAAATTATTGTGTATTTAGGCCTGTAAAACGAGCCTATTTCAATTATTCGAAAATTATATTAAACACATCAAAATAACATCGCACTAAAGCCATTCACGGAGAATTACATTTTCCCTGGCGATGTAATTTTCGATAATGTCGTTGGCGGACGTGAAATGTTGCGACGTTAAATTAAATAGCTCCAAATTATTCATTTATTTCTTACCCCGTCACAGTTAGTGGTGTACCCGCAAATAGGGTGACCATTACTACAATAAAGCTATACAATAATACGGAATTATATCAAGGCCTATTGACATATTTTATCATACCGACATTTCACTTACTTAAACCCCGTCATGTATCAATGACATTTTCTAACTTAAGTACACATTCTGAGTGCCCTGACGGTTACGGAAAACATCGTGATTCGTGCATCTGGATTCGTGTATTCGAATTTTACCCAATATAGGATTAGGCCTGCTTTACCTTCTGTGTTGCAGAGGTCTGATGCCACTCGCTCTGTGTGGAAACTAACATCCTCGTAAAGTCCCCTATAATAGTTAGCCGACCCCGATATCATCTGATATAGAAACTGGATAAGGCAAGGGTGAGGATTTTTTTAAAAACGGGCATTGAACACCACACTTTCGCACCGCTGCTACTCCTGTGCCTGCAGGATAGATAGCGGCCACCGCTTGTGACCCTTTGATATGATCGCAGGGGGCCCGAGGGAATGCTAAAAACTACCTTGGGGCCCGCGACGAATTACTTTCCTTTCCTTTTCCTTCTGGGTTGCAGAGGTCACACAACAATCGCTATGTGTAAAAAATGGCACACTCGTCAAATCCTCTAAACTGGATAGCCGACCCCTATATCATCTGCTATAGAAACGGGATAACGCTAAGGTGAAGAAAAGGACACTAAGAAACTATAGTTTTTTATAGTATAAAGGGGCAAAGGAGCAACAAGAAATTAGAGCAATTTTACCGTTGCCTATAAACAAACGCATAATTACTATGCCGATGGGTTGCACATCACCCCTTCAAAGGACCACCGGCTAGTAACAAACCGCATGAAACGTGACACCCATGATGTCAATTTACGGCTGTATCATGTTAGTGAAAGGTACCTCCCCGTTCATGGTACTACCTTTTACATAATTTAGAAAAGGGCCAGACTTTCAACAGACAAAACGTGTTTTCAAATCTAATACAAGAATATCACCTTTGATTCCTATATTATATTTTTGGTAGTGATTAGGATAGTAGAATACCACACACGTAATAGAGGAGGCTTTTCAGTTAGTTAGGTCGTGAGCTAGCTGTCTCGCTTACCTATAGCAATATTATGACTAAAACAAAACGATACATCAAATTATGGATATACACAATTTAACGCAACTCTTATTGTATGTCAAAGATAAACCGCAGGGTTAACTTGTGCATGTATACGCAGAGCAAGTTTCAGTTAGTTTACTATCCAATTAAACTCGAACAACCACAATACTGAGCGGAGCGTCATATAGTTTATAACTAATTCGCTAAATCTCTCCAGTCTTCGTATTCATATAAAAAGGTAGTCTACCTTTTTATAATATAAGGCAAGCAGAGCAGACGACAGAGGCAGAGAGTCTCCTGATACATATCAACGCCTATATTTGTCTTCCACATATTTGTTATGCAGATATACAACACAAGACCACTCAAGCCGCACGAAATGCAATGACATGGTTATGTGAGCGGGAGGTACCTCTCCAATTTGCCTGCACGACTTCTTTTTCTCACTTTAAAATGCAAACGTCGAAAACAGTACTTTGGATTCCAGACATGCGTTTTAAGTCGGATAACCGTCTCGCGTACATAATAAATCGGCGGCCCATTGGAGATAGGGGCGGGCGACGCATCAGTATAACACATAGACGTCAGTGTATCATAGACTGCTCGTTTGTACAATTGTAAAAAATGCGCATCCAATTTCAACCATTATATTTTACGCAATTTTTGTTTATTTCAATGCGTGTTAGTACAATACATATTGAAATAGGCAAAACGTGCTTAAACAATAATTTTAATACACTAAAGACTCTTTGATGTCATAAGCGTCTATGGCGATATTACCTTATATCTCGTTTAAAATAGATGAACTGAATACTTGCGCAAGAATTTCATATTGAATACCGCCGGTTCATTGCCCTTGACTAGCCAAATTCCGGAACCTTCAATACTCTTTTATCGTTGGAAAGCACATTAAAATGATTTGGTCCAGGTGAATAATGATTTTGACAAAAAATTTCAAACTTCTCCAGAGAAAGTTCTTCTGAACGTTGGAGACATACTTAACTTAATAACTTATTAACATTTTATTTAATTCACATTTTAAATACCATAAAATTACTGTGGCACATAGCGATATTATAATAAAATTCATTTGATTGATAAGCGTAAGGTCACTCACTCACTCATTCATCAGTAAATTTCATAAACTGTTGTTTGTGTAACTTTCCCGTTTACCTCCCTGGGGTAAACAGGAAATTCATTACTCAAATAATACTAGTAGACACTTCTCTCACTAAGCACAATGAACCAACTTTTGCACTATTAATCATCCTTGTCCTTTCCGTGTAGCCGGTGGCCCGTTGAAGGGGAGAATGGAAGGAGTGCATCGGGACAGTAGATATGTGTTTGTTCATGGGCAACGGTAGTCGTAAAAAGACTCCAATTTCTCGTTCCTCGTTTGCCCTTCTATACTATAAAAATCTATAGTTAAAGTATATTTTTCTTAGTCCTAGCATTATCCCGTTTCTATATCAGATAATATCGGGGTAGGCTACCTAACGTTAACGATTGTCGTCTGACCTCTGCAACCCAGAAGGAAAAGGCCCAATCGTAGATTATAACGAATTCGAATACACGAATTCGGGTTTCTTGTCTATATTTTCCATCACCGTAAGAGCACTCATTGGAACATGTCAGTGTTTATACCTGTACCCGGTGGAAACCCGAAGCGCTAACCACTAGACAAATGAAGGTCTACAGTTTCTTAAGGACTAAATATCAAAAACAAAATATCTACTCCCTCGGAATCATGGTTACCCTACTTTACAAAATAATAAGACGCAAATAATTAAATTAAAGAGAAACTTCATCATCCGCCCTTCTTTCACATTTATTATTAATTCATTAATCATTATTATACTGAATCGCTCAGTACAACATCAGAGTTCTCTTATAAAACTCATACGCTTGTACACACTCACCTCTATATATGGATAGTTGATACAAGGGGAAAAATATTAAACGTGTTATGCACAAAAAAAGGGAGCTTTCAGCGGCTGATTACAACGTCAAATGTATCGAATTTTCCCTACGGCGACCATCACTAGAGAAGGCTATCTGCGCAAAGTATATGCACGAATGCGTGGCAGGCATATTTTCGACCTTCGGACACTTTTTGGTCCGACCAGAGACTCTGACCTGAGACTACACGTTTCCTGGTTAAGCATGCTACGAGGCAGATAATATTGGCCTCATTATACGGAAGAAATAAATAAATATAATAGATAAGCTCATACAGGAAACCGCCCATATAAAAAATGTGGACAAAGTAAAATTATGCACTGTAAAATCGACTTAGAATCATGCGCGTATGGTCTTAAAGCTATATTTCCATTTCCGTGAGTGATTTCAGCCATCCATATGATTGATTATAAAGAACAGTGCTCCTATACCACGGGGATAGGATTATAAAGAACAGTGCTCCTATACCACGGGGATAGGATTATAAAGAACAGTGCTCCTATACCACGGGGATAGGCTAGCCAATCATTGTTGCAACAATGTTTCGTTTTGCTTGCAATGCACACATTCAAGGCCATGCTGTATTGCAGCAGAGATTGGCTTGCCCGAACAGGAAAGTACCTCTCGCTCACAGGATGCCAGATTAGAGCAAGTGTTTTGCTGGTCCCTTTCATGCGGTTTGCGAGTAGCAGGTGGCCCATTGAACGGGAATAGTAAAGGAAGACAACGCATTTGGATAACTATTATGCTGGCACTTTACAGGCGTCAGTAATTAACACATTTTAGGAAGAGGGAGTGCCATGCTGTGCAAGAGGAGGCAGTGCCATGCATAGTGCATGATACCACATCCTCCTAAACAACGGAATTGGGCCGGCACTAATGGGGAAGTACCTCTCGCTCACGTAATGCCGCCGTAAAGTGATATCTTCAGTGTCCCGTTTCGTGCGGTTTGTGAGTAGCCGGTGGTCCATTGTGGGGGCTCGAAGGAGGGCAGGCAGGAGAGGCAGAGGCATAGTAATTATGTGCATGTTCATAGGCGTCGGTTGTCGTAAAAAGGCTCCGATTTTTCGTCCACCGCACGTCCACTCGTCCACTGCATCCGACCCAGCAGCGTGGCACCTTCAAGATACTTTTTTTTACTGTCCTTGTAAAAAAACTCTAGTTGTACAACTGTGTAGAGGCGCTGATTGTTACTCATTTATCAGGTGGTTCTACCGTTCGTCATTTCTTTTTACATTGGAACGCCACAGTAAAAAAAGAAAATAAAGTTAACCACTTAAGATAAAATGCTGATACTCATGATGGCATCTCAACCAACATTCGATGAACTTTCTGGGAAAAAAGCTTATTAATTCTATCCGAGTCACAAGTTTGAGTCCCTCTAGAATTTCAATTACTTTCATAATCTAGACTCCGCCACGATCCTAGCGCAAACTAAACTATTACGCGATTCGGTGTGCGGCGCTAGTTTGAAAGTAAATTTGTGTAACCGACCCTGTGACCGTCGATTGGGTTATTGGACGGAGCTGTTTTTAATGATAAATTAATGTAAATAATAAAACAATAAAACTAAAAATACACTTAATATCATACTAGCAGCCCGTCACGACTTCGCACCGACATTTCACGAAATTATACAGGTCATGGGAATGACAATAAATTAAATATGTGACAAAACAACAATCGACAGTCAATATATATGCTTTGTTACTTTTTCACACCTGAGGTTACATTTTCGAATTTGCATAATGATCAAAACGGTTTAGAAAATTTTATATAGCCTGTGTTCATCACTGATAATATAGGATTCTAATGATTAAAGATTTTTTCGAATCGGTCTAATAGTTTCGGAGCCCTGTATAGCCAAACAAATCAGCAAACAGACTATGATTTTTTTCCTTTTTATAATATTAGTATAGACTAACTATAATGCAATCAAACATGACATTGGAAAACTGCCCCATACCAGGGAATATTTAAAAAATC
>JAFELO010000015.1:528740-547625 GCA_017140195.1 Eumaeus atala | reverse complement strand
CCGAAGGTTCTATCTTCCTCTCTTTCACTCTTAAGTCAAGGCTTCGTCCACGAGTATCTCTGCGATCTAAACAAGACTGCGCGTCAGCATTTAAACAACGAAACTAACATTTTAGCGATATTCCAGCTCTGTTTGACTTCCAGCGGAAAACTCCGTTTTTACCTTTCACCTTTATGACGACAGATATTGATTTACCGTATTGATTATTTGAATTATACGTTCAAGAGCTTTTTTTGGCAGGAAATGCACTTACCCTTTGCCACCAGAGCGGGACTCGCGGATAAACAGAACACCCCGCTGAAGAACTGCGAGTGTCATCAGCAGCCTACATTGAGGTATCTTACAACTACGGGATACCTCGGAGAATGGCCAGCCCGTCATAACCGGACTCATCAGTAAAAGGTTGTTAATCCGACATTCCCAACCTGATCCCTGGTCCCAATTAAAGAAGCGAATTCTCGCCCATAACGCCTTAGCCCTATTCCCATCCGTAGACTGCTGGACAGGGCATTAGCCAACCCTTGCTCTCTGGCCTGCCCAGCGGCCTCTTTCTGGGAATATTTTCAGGAGCTTCGTAAGTAAGTTACAAATTCAATGAGAATACACTTGTTGATTTGACATTAGGAAGGGAACAAAGAATTTTTGACACAACGCATTTACACTTAGCTATTGTTGCCAACAACACATAAAAATCTATCGTATATATTCTTAGTAGCTTAGTCACAAAAGGTTATTTTCATTTTAAACCAAATTAGTCACAAAATATTATTCAATTTAAAACGTAGTCTGTGCGGTATGAGACTGGAGATTTACGGTACCTTCATCGTCTCAGCCGAATTTCGACTACGGTGACCAAAACTACAGAGACGAGCCAAATGCGCAGTACACATTTTAGTAGACAAGTGTGTGCGCAGGCGCAAGTGCACCCCCTGTTCTCTCATCCTCCAATTCCGACAGACCGGAGTGAAATCAGGTGTAGGAGAGCACGTTAAGCCATAGGTGGCTTAATATGCTCTCCGAAACATGGGGGGTGTAACACCGCCAACTTCCTGAATCCGGACAGTTATAAGTTTAAATTAATATATAATGTTTAAATATATAAATAATATATATAAAATTGAAAAATCCCAATAACATTTCGGTCTGACCTGCGACTCGATCCCAGGACTTCGAACATGCTTACCACGAGGCAGATAGAAGAGGATATGACTCATGTAATCAGTAAACCTAAACAGTGAATCTATCAACAAGTAATTGTAAACATTTTCTTTCATTATTGATATTCATTTACAACATATTTGGTGTCTTATTAACAACGATTTTTATATATTTTTATATGTTATGTTACGCACCCTGTACAGTCATATAAGTCAACTACGTTTCAGTTTTAAGATTATAGAAAATTATTTCTTTCCAAACAAGCCAAGATGGCCGAATCCCTCCACTTACATCTGGGACTGTTACTGCACACATCTTACAAATGTAATTTAGAAACATTATCCCCTATTAGTACCATTACAACTCCTTGAGCTTCAACATACATCTCCTATATGCGGAGAAGAGGCCCCCCTCTCTGTTCCTATATTGACCATAATATGACTTAGAGTTAGCCTGCGAATATTTTACTTTCCGTTGAAGCTGTGTTGGACTTCCTCGGCATAGGATTAGTCCTACGAATAAGCCGTGGGCCGCTCGCTGTCAATCACGAAAAGGGTTCAAAAGTAGTTTCTATTTTTGAAATTCCTGTCAAACATAATTAATTTTAAGACTTACGAAAAGTAAAGTGGCAGTTTGAATCCTTATATAAGTGCTTCGTATCTCAGTTCGGTGGAACTTAGCTGAGTGAGCGGTAATACTTTTATCTTGTTTTAATTCCCACAGAACGGAATCTTCGTCCGTTCCCGCTTCTAACCTACTTCACTATCTCGGAACGGGAAAACGGCTGGAAATTCCACGCTACGTTAAAGTAACATTCTAAACTCTAAGGTTGGTTTACGAATAATATGCAACCAAGGCGTGAGGGTGCTTTTTTTTCATATAGTCCTGGGAGTCCTTTGCGTTAGTGCACTATTAAACAAGTATTTTAAAACATTAAACAAACTACCAATGTCAGTCGACTCTAAAAGAAAAAAACAGACAGTAATTCCGAAGAATCGTCATCATCATCATCAGCCGGACGAAGTCCACAGCTGGATGTAGGCCTCCCTCATAGTTCAAGAGCGGAAGGAATGAAAACTAAAAATTATCAAGTAGAATGTTACGTTGTCATTGATTTACAAAAATATAAGATTTCACACTGAACTTTCATTATAGAGTCCTTGATTGTATATAAACATATTTTTATGTAAAGTCAACTACACGCGAACGAATTAAAGTTGTCTTTACAAAGTACACAGTTTCCACTGTACACATCTTTTATACAAACTTGTTCGATACGCTGACAGTCCATCTGGTTATTTTTATACATCAATGTACGAAGCACACGAAAAATTAGCACGTTTCTGCAGCGCGTGCTTAGCCCTTTCCTGTGCTACTTAGCATGTTGATGACGCGAACACAAAATGAAATATCTTTTTATTTTGTTCGCGAACTCATCATATTTTTCCCTGTTTTAATGAAAACTTTCACTCCAAAAAATTTTTTTTTAGTTCTGGTGTCAGTCAGGTCTTTTATATCCTCTTCTTCTTGAAGGAACCTGAAAAATAAAATACTGCTATTTCAAATGGCTCCGATAGATAGCTCATTGCTTCCCCTGTGCTGGTGTATGTGTAAAAACTTGTTACGTTCTATCACATTCCAACAATGTCATATAATTACAGGTGAAACAGCTAACCTCTTATTTAGAATCCGGTAAAAATTGGCGCCTAAATTCATTACAGCGATAAAAGTGTAATAAAAATAATAATTCTGGAACTACCCTACATTTTTATCTATACTAAATCACGAAAAATAACATGAAATAGTGTCGTTTTTATGGCATTTAAAGAACTATATGTAAAATTTAATGCCGCGGCTGGCAGCAGTCCCCCACTGGATTGGAGAGAGGCCAGAATTGGGCTAATAAAGATTTTAATGCCGCTTCAGATGCGTTTCCGACACCATATAATATTGAAGTTTTTATTCCTATGTTGATTTATCGGACAAACGAGTATTTGACTTATAGTTTTATGGTTATAAGCGTAGAACTATTTTTAAGCGTTTGGATAAACGAGGACTCCTTTTTACCCCCCACATGACAACAATTGACATAAGCAAATTTCTTAAAGTTAAATTTCTTTGCGCATTACTTGACTTGGGGAGTAAGCTGGTTAAAGTGTTACTTTACTAATTGAGCAGAACAGAAGTTGAGATGGAGACTTTATTTATTGAAGATAGAAAGATAAGTTACGTTTTGAATATCACTCTAGAGACAAGACAACTGGGAGAGACATTCTAACATACATCTTATTTCATCAGTGCATGAAACACAGTTAAGCTAGTATTAAGTTTTACTTCAGTCGTGTGATTTAAAACCCCTCCTTTTCCGAATCTTTTAGTGACTACCATCGGCGTAGGTTATAACGTCGATGGTGTGGTGTCTTGTCATCGCAGGGAGTTCACAGACCACATGAAACGCGACACAGTAACCGTAACTTTGCAGTGATACCATGATTTTTTATATAATAGGGGGGGGNNNCATTCCATAGGAGGATGTAGTGTCATGCACTATGCATGTCACTACCGATTCTTAACGCGATAGCGTGGCCACTACTTCTTGACGTTTTGTTTCACATAACAAATTTATTCACGTATTAATTATAACCATCGGAATGTGGCGGTCACCGGAATGCAACGATCGTCGGAATGAGACAATCATCGGAATGTGGCGGTCACCGGAATGCGACGATCGTCGGAATGAGACGATCATCGGAATGTGGCGGTCACAGGAATGAGACAATCGTCGGGATAAACCGGCCTTCGGAATTAGACGATCATTGCAATAAACCGATCATCGGTATGAGATGATCATAGGAATGAATCGTACATCGGAATGAGACGATCACCAGAATGAGACAATCATCGGAATAAAATATATAAAGTCTTCGCAATTAGACGATCATCGGAATTACCCGGCCATCAGAATGCTAGGAACCATTCAATTGGCTGCAACGCAGCTTTGCCACCTCTTGCGTATGTATACACTGAGATAATTGATTGTATTATGATATATAGGAGAACAAACAGTTAGTGCCGATTCGTAACTCCACAAATTCCGCATAATTATTCATATCACATCACATTATTGGGGTCACCGAGAGCGCACGAGCCACATAAATGCGTACATCTTTGAATTTAATGGGTTATGTGACCAAGATGCATCTCCCCGGTCGTGCCGATCCAATTCGGCAGCAAGGCAGCAAGTCGCGTCTCACAGATAGTACTTACTTCTCTAACTTAGATGGTTCATTTGCTTTGAAGTTTAACCCAAGAAGCATCATTAAGTAAACATCTTAAGCCTCCTTGTAATAAGGGGATTGTTATTGATAGCCAAACCTCAGCTGCAGCCGTAAAAAGGGGTTGAGGGGACCCTTAATGGGTACTATCGCAAACAGTATAGACCGATGTTGGACACCCATTGCTTGTCAGACAATTAACTAAATGCTATTACATAGGTCAATCAACAAACAGAGGTAAAACTAACGTATTCTGAGAATTATTCCATGTCTTTTTTTGTCTTGTTAGCTTTTTGTTTTCTGGCATACTTGGTAATACCTTGTCCCCTGGTTTGTGGAAACAGGAGGAGGCACTTTCGCGCACGGGTCAAGGGTCTTGAATGGGAACCTCACCCCATTGTATTGCCCCAAAGCTGGTGGGGTAGTTCTGTGATGCAGGGCAATCCTACTGTGGACGAGGCATCGGTCACTTATGATCGTGATACCACAAGACTACCAATATTAATATATTAATGATATATTAATATTAGCACTCTTGTGGTACCCCTCGCAATGGTTCCTTTTTTGTACTAGCAGTCTGTCCACCAGCTACAAAACGACTGCAATCCGAGTAAGGTCTGTAATGTAACCCAACGTGAGGAAAAAATACCGTACATTTTAGTATAGCCTCTGGACGTCATTAACAATATAAAATTCATGAGAAAATAATGTATCAAATTTAAAAAAAAAAGTAATAATATATCAAATTTTAAAAATTCGGTAGTAGCGCAATCTCGCGACGGGAGTTCGATACACTCCTCTTGCGCGCGCCTGGACGCAGCATAGAAGCATTTTCCCGGCGAAATAAAAAGAAACCTATTTTACTTTATCAGTGATAACCTGGGTACTTATCTACTAGTAGTTAGGTATAACTATAGATAAATAACCATAATAACTTAAATATTCTTCATAGATAGGCCAATGGACTTATACCAGCAGGACATCCGGCCCGGTTATAATCCGGATAACCGATATCCGTTTAATTTTTAATTTTATTATTCTCTCGACCACTCCGATGTCCGATGCCATCCTTTAAAAATGGGTACAAAGTTTTTGCTTGACGCATTAAAATCATGACTTAAATCATTCGCGTAGTGAAATCTCTGTTTACAGACAACCTATGTAATAAGATGTATGGACAGACAGAGCGCTGATCGCAATTTAGCTTCAATCCCCCGCGGCCGGGGCTCGTGCGATCCGACACAGAATTTAGATAGAATTAATTAGTTCTACACTATCGCGGTCACCATAGATTGTAGACTATTTAGTCAGTGATGCAACGTGCTTTTTAATTCGCGAACGTTTATGGACGTCAGTATTTAATAACAATAATCAAAAGAGTTCACTATAAAATTTAACTATACTTTGTATTTGTATGCTCTTATTGTGTCACAGCGTGCTATTTAAACAGTGTATTCTATAGTATAGTGTAAATAACATCACCCACTTCTTATAACATTAACATTACATTCTGTGGCCTCGTAGATCTGAACGTATACCAATTTATAAGACAGATCCCACTAATACAACTTTTATAACCACACAATTTTGATGGTAGTTTGAGGCGAGTCTAATTAAAATCATTTATAAAATAATGGACCTTGGATCTTACATCATATATAAAGTGTGTAATGATGCATTGTTGACCTATATCATCTCTCGCTGGGATGACATCGCGGCAAAGCAAAAAAAAAAAAAAAAAAAGGGATGTGGGAGCGAGAACAACACATATGCGTAACAATTCTGCAGATATCTTGGACTAGTCAATTAAAAGACACTGAATAGTTGTTTCCCACGAATACTAGAATACTAATACTATACTTAAAATGTTTATAACTCAGCTCAAAATATCATAATGACGTACTAGCCGAATTTCTCCCACGGCTACCACCTCTTTAGAGCTAACTGTGCGTGGCATGTTATAGTATACGCACGCGGAAGTGCACTGACATCGCTTATCCGACAATCCGATACGACCGTAGAAAAAACAGGCGCAGCGCCGACACTTCAGACTGTTACTAGAAATTTTAAAATTCCAATAACTTGAACTTGAATCCAGGACCTCACGATTGTGGTTGAACATAGACCACTAGACCAGGAGGCAGCCAAAGTATTATAATAACGCAATTTGCTTACTTTCTGAATATCCCATTGAATATTTCGGTATGAGACGACCTACTGAAATTTCAATACCACACGTCAACATCTAACTCAGTTGATCAGTTCAATTTGTTCGGCGAACTTAATATTTAATTTTTAATTCCTTTTATGTTGGGTACATTTCTAACAATAAATTGTTTGAATATTAAATTTGGGACAAAATAAATTATGTTATATGATTGTAAATATACAGAATATAATTTTTTTACCTGTTTTTCTACTTGAAGAAGTATTTTAGAATACATTGCTGGTGAAAAAATGTAGTGTCATGCAGTAAATAGATGAGCCATCTACGCAAGTCATATGTATAGCACACAAGTGTTTGCGCAGACTCAAATGCACTCTCTATTGACTTATTTTCTTATTCCGATGGGACGGAAACTCCCATACGACCCAAAAGTGTGTGAAAAAAAAAATCTGTGACATGGTGCTGTAACACCGCCAATTTCATGGAACGTTTTGTTTGGTACGACCCGGAATCCGAAGCTCAAGTCGGTGGCTGAACATGCCTACCACTAGACGAGTAGTCATATATTATGTACTATGTTTGTTACTCTTTCTCGCAAAAAGTACTGGACGGATTCGGTGAAAACTTGGTGCAGATGCAGTTTATGGAGGTACAATTTGGAATACCATAAAAATAATTTATCCTAGAAAAAAAAGACTGATTTAGTTAATGTAAATATAAACCTGGACCGTCCCTCCTTTCTTAGATCATTCAAAGTATCATGAAGTGACAAGAAAAGTAAAAGTATCATGAAATAACAATATAAGTTCAAAGTATCATGAAGTAACAAGAAAAGTTCAAAGTATCATGAAGTAACAAGAAAATTACAAGGTATCATGAAGTGATAATAGAAGTTCAAAGTATCATAAAGTAGCAAGAAAAGTGAAAAGTATCATAAAGTGAAGAAAGAAGTGCCGGTTTTCAACATATAGTGGCTGCACTATTGTTCAACGCTAGTGTTAAATTTCAATGACAGAGGGTGTCAGGTTGATATGTTCCTATATTGATTTGCTTACGAGAAGTGCTCTTATTAGTCAGTATTATTAGCTGGTTGGCGTGTCAATCTAGGCACACGGACCCTATTTAGGAGTGCGTCATAGGGATGCTTGCCGGTTCGTACTCGAAAAAGTTAATATTAATCTCAAAGATCACGTCAAGATGAGTTTGTACCAGTTTTTCTAACAAAATTACATTTAAAAAAATATTAATATCTATTGAAGTATAATAATCGTATTATTTTTATATATCATAAGATATCAATCAAAATATTTTTAATTATTATATAATACTAATAATAACTAAAAATATTTTGATTGGCATGTCACGTCTACGACAATAAAAGTATATTTCACGTTTCACTAAATAAATATATAAAATGTATACATTTCAGTTTTTTTTATCTATTAAGATCACAAGTTCTTATTGTTCTATATTTTATTTTATTTATTTGTATTCCGTCTGTTTCCATATCAATGTATTTCTACAGACGTTCACATTTTGAATGTGTTTAAAAATAAAGAATTAAAATGATATCATCCTTTTTTCTGACTCTTTCAATTATTTTAAGGCAGAGGAATGTCAATTAACATTGTAACGTGGGCCAAATGAAACGGAATGTTAAGCTTCATTAAACATGGGATGGTCTTTATTGAAACTCGCCGTATTAGAATTTACTGACTGTTCCTTTCGAGTTCATTTTAATGTTTGCATTGGTTTTTTCATTTTAATCATCTGCTTCCCATCGCAAATTGCACAGCTCACCGAGCTTCATCGAGCTGTTTTTGACGTGTAACTCCATTCCTTTCTCTCTAGTACTTAATAGAAAATAGATATCTAATCATGATGTCTTAAGTTCACTCAAATGTTACTCACTACAATAAAACTACTGTTATGGATTTTTCTCGGTATATTTAATTCTTTAACTGGCCCAACGTTTCGGATTCTTTACAGCAACCCAGGTCACGGGAGGACTCAACCACAGTTGCTGTAAAGCTTCTGAAACGGGCTTGCTGAGTAAACAAATAAACCGAGATAAAATCAGTAAAAGTAGTTTTATTGTATTGAGATGCCTAACCTACAATTAGGTTTATGCACGCTATTTTCCATCTTCTTCTTGTATTTGATACAAGTTCAAACAGGTTACATATTTGTTTTACAGATCC
The DNA here is from genome assembly GCA_017140195.1 of Eumaeus atala. NCBI lineage: Eukaryota > Metazoa > Arthropoda > Insecta > Lepidoptera > Lycaenidae > Eumaeus > Eumaeus atala. The sequence continues at coordinate 538,824 of JAFELO010000015.1, read as the reverse complement.
GTTGCTCTCATTTCCTCTAATCCAATCCAGGCCTGGTAGCTTATTGGATTGGATTCGAGGAAATGAGGAAACTCACTAATAGTACGAAACGTGTAAACATAGCTGTCACTTTACGGCAGCATCATGTGAGCGCAAGTTACACGGTTGTGCCGGCCCAATTGTACACTATTTTAATATAATATGGCTTAAGTAACTGTTGTGGACACAATCACTGTGTAGGTCTAATTTTACGTTAAATAATTAGAATATGACGCAAGCAGATAAACGAAGATCATTAAGACGCCGTCCCGACTACACTAACAATTTAATTCTAGTAAATATTGATTTACAACAATACCAATATATAGTCAGCGACTCGAACCTATCGGTATAAAGTACTCGTATATGCGCAATATGTCAAATTTAAATACACTTTGTAGAAACAATTGACTTTGACTTTGCAAACAATATGTGTAAATGATGCAGTACTTTCAAATAGAATCAGCTTTGTAAAAACGACTTCTAATCAAGCGTGAAAGGTTGACATTGCCAGAATCTATTTTATGTACAATAAGGGACTCTTTAGAATGACAGGTCAGTATGAAATCGTGCATCTTGTATTTTTGTGAACTGACTTAACGAAAGCAATGCCGTGCCACCAGATCAATTTGGCATTGATGAAGGAAAATTATTTGAATTTTGGATATCGAGAGGGCATTGTCTGATCCTGCTAATAACATAGTATATTTTTAATAGCATACGAGGACAAAGAAGCAACCGAAGCCTTTTGACGACTACCGACGACCATAGACATTCGCATAATAAATTATCATGTTGATGCGTTATCCGCATTCCCTCCTCCCCTCCAATGGGCGACCGGGTACTCACAGCAGCATAAACGTCTCAGCATAATTGTCTCTTGACGCCCTTACCGTGAGTGAGAGGTACCTCCCCGGTAGTGCTGGCCCAATTCGGCTGCAATGCAGTATGACACTGCCTCTTTAATATGGAATTATGAATATATAAAATAATTAAATGAATGTTTGAATTGTATTATCAGTGGCATTTGACGCAATTCTTTGCGTACCTGATTTGAATAGTCAGCTAGAGAATGCGTAACGAGAGTGTTACCATAACGGCATCAACGGAAATTGACAGGCAGTAGAATCATACATTCGTGAAGAGTTACACGGAAGGGCTAGAGAGAGTTACACGGAAGTTGTGCACTCACAATCGGACCACACATTTTTTTCTCCCTCACTCATAGCATAACTTTACTTCGGTCGTGTGGCCCATTATTTTTAAGTTCTACTTCGTTTTTGCTCATTTTGGTACAAATAATGAGTGTTTTTTTAAGATGTGACACCAATAATCGACAGATAAAACGAAATGAAACGTACATATTATAAGAATAATATTATATACCATATACCAAATTGCCAACTACACATATGTGATTTATTTTTTAAATATTACGTCTTAAACTGGACCCTATCACTAGGAATCTGATAACCGTGTGTCTGTCTATCTGTCACCAGGCTGTCTCTTATCAACCGTAATACCTACATAGCTTCTGACGTTCCATCTCGCATAGGTTTTTAGAGTTAGTCTAGATTCTACTATCGCTACCGTACACTGATTAATGACGAAATCTCAGGAACATGAACAAACTAGACATTTTGTAGATGTTACGGTTTCTTCGGCAGGTTGGTCCCTTTTAGGGTGCAGATAAAGGCTAGAGACAAGCTTTACGAAAATCCTGGGTGCATTTTTGGGGTTGGAGCGCGCGGGGGAAATCGCGGGTGAATTGCTGCTAACGATCTATACTATAATCAATATCATTAGCTCCGAATTTACGACTTTAAGAATCCTTATGATATCAATTAGCTCGCCGACAACTAATCTAAAATGCCTGTCATTATCATCTGTACTCTATGGCAATATGCACATATTCTGACGTCGCAATAAGCCCCTCTAAATCCCTCTCATTAGTGGCCAGGCCCTTCCTCTCAAGATAACGATAAACGTTAACATTAAGCACTTTGGCGTAAATCGGAATTAAAATTGAGATTTCTTTGTCTTATAATGGCGACAGCGAAAAAGTGTTTAGCATAATGACGTGATTTGATGGACATAAAAGGTTCCATTGATTATTTGATTTTATCATATTTGTTTTACGAAAGGAATGGGAGGTTTTAGGTGTCCATCGACATCCATAAACAACCTCCGAATCGGAGATTAGGGAGTCTGTCTCTCATCTATCAACATTGCTGTTTCCATATCTATTAAGGATTAATAATAATATTGGGTCCCTACATATTAAATTGGCGTTTTTTTTTTACTGGTCTTTTAGTCACAAATTACTCCGCCTTGGCAAGGAATTTCAAATTCAAATTTTTACAGCTATCTATTCTTTTATTTGACCGATGCTTCGTTGACCGTCATTCATTTGTTTTCTCTTCTGTTTTTTTTTTCTTGCTTTACGTCACTGCTTTTACAAAATAGAAAACTTAAAATATCGCATTATTTAAGAGTACGAGGTCTGGCGTAGCACTAGTGCTGCGGAAACGACTCGAAGAGCAGATGATGGTGGTCGTGTTGTAAAAGAAAACAGTTCGTTTTTGGTTCGTTGCAACCAATGATGGAAAAGCTAGCGGCTAAACCAACTGGGTTGGTCAACCGCTCCACGCCACTGCTGCTTCACGACCACGCTAGACCATACACTGTGCAAGAGACGGCTACCAAATAGAAACAGCTTCAATTTGAAAGTCTAAGACATCCTCCGTACTCCCCGGACCTTGCTCCAACGGAAAGAAAAACAACTCCAATGGGGCAGTCCAGATCGCCTTCAAAAATTTTATTGATTCCCGTCCGACTGTTTATTTTAGTAAAGGATCAATGGACTGTCCAGGAGATGGCAAAAGGACATAGAAAACAATGGTTCATACTTTGGACAATTAAATATATTATATTAAAAAATATTCCACTTTTTGTTCCTTCCATACAAAACGACAATTTCATATGTAAGGGCCTAGTAATAAATATATGCGTATGTCTCTTATTAATAGTAAAAAGATTGTAGCATTAGATCTTGCGGATATTTATGTGCGTGAAATCAAAAAGCACCGATTACTCGCTTCTCACCTTTAAAATAGTGTACATCTTATCCATGAACGAAAAGTTATCATTATAATATATTTTTTAAACCTGCTCTTCGCTTTTAGGGTTCCGTAACCAAAAAGTAAAAACTTTACCCTATCACTAAGAATCTGATAGCCGTCTGTCTGTATCTTATGAACCGTAAAACCTTGACAGTTGACATGTTCACAGATTCTGTATTTTTTTTAATAAATAAAAGCGTGTATGTACTTATGTACACGTTACAAGTTACATTTCTTTGGGGTAAAAAAATAACAATAAATATAAGTACAATAAATAATACATAATACATACATACATATATACATACATACACATAACATTTTTTTTTTTAATTTTATATTTCTACGTTTGTAGAAAAAACTAAAATGTTGACTATAACTGGGTGTCAGTTTTTCGTGACGATGTGTGCGCGCATCGTAAAAAAATAACTGTCCTCATTTTTCCGTAACGCGCCAAAGGAAGTGTAACTTAAATAATAACACTACATAATTAACTTATTATTATTATGGGCTGGTCACACACTCAGAAGAACAGGTGGCAGACGGGCCAATAAGATTCTGGAGTGGAGGCCGCGCTTAGGAAAACGAGGACCGCTCACCAGGCTGAAAGACGATCTGCGTGCAGAATGGGATGGATGCGAGTAGCAGGAGTCGTCTTGATGTTCGTTGAAAGAGACCCGCGTCCAGCAGTGGACAGATAAGGGCTGATAATGATGACGACGATGATGAATTATTAAATACCCGTACACTATTAAATACCCGTACACTATTAAAAAAATGAAATCTAAATTAGCTTCGTTATTCACTTAATAACGAATACATTACGACATACAAACGATACTTAGCTTTTAACATGCACTAAACAAATTAATTAAAGCGCCGAAATACGGGCACCACGGCTCACATTGTTCATTACCTACCTCGTATTATAAACTACATATAACAATGAGCGAACAATGCTTGTAAGTTGTTACGAGCTATGATTAAAAATTAAAACGCAAGGGGTGCTGGGTGCGCTCCAAAAACAAAAGAACGTCGTTAGTAACAAGGCTAGCAAATTAATTTGTGATTCGATGTTTTTGAAAAACGAATTCCATTATCTATGCCCTTTTGCTTATTTTAATTGTAGTCGGCCGTAGGCCTGTCTGAGTGTTGGGAACAAGAAGATTGTCGAAGAACACCCTATGCGACTGGGACTTAATGATTAGCAAACATACCGTTCACAAGGTAGTTGAAATCATCTAGGTGTTAGATATTATTAATAAAGTAATATGTACATATCACGCCCCTTAGTGTAGCCACGTTTTAAGTACCGTATTATTATAATATAAAGCGTATATAATATAATTAAAAAAAATCATTATATTAAAAAGACGTAGTGCCAGGCTGCATAGGAGGCGAGGATGGGCACCTCACCACATTGCACTGTCCCAAACTTGGTGGTGATATTGTGTAGAATGGACTCCGAAATTACGGGACTACTGAATTATTTTACCATTAGAATCCTACATTATCTCTGATGTACATAGGCTATATACCATTTGCTAGAACGTTATAGATCATTATTACTTCGAAATCTTTTTTAGGAAGAGGTAGTGCCATGCCATGCTCATGCAGGGTGCATGTCACTACATCCTCCTATGCAACGGAACTGGGCCGGCACGACCGAAGTACCTCTATCTCACATAATACCGCCGTAAAGAGACATCTTCAGTGTCGAGTTTCGTGTGTTTTTTTGTAAGCCAATGAATTTTTTGCCGTATTTTGTAAAATATCCGTGCGAATATGGCGCTCTATGGGGGAGGCCTATGTCCAGCAGTGGACGTCGTCTGGCTGATGATGGCGGTGATGATGAGCCGTGCGAAGCCGAGGCAGCTAATAATACAATAAAGTTGAAGAATTTCATTATTTATTTGTTTGAATACGCCAAACTCCGGAACGACTAGTGTGATTTGAAAAATATTCGTGACCTATTTCCCATCGAAATCTCGCGGATGATACCTACTTATCACACACAGCGGAACACAGAGTCACAGCCGAACTCCGGCCATAAGGAGACGTAACATATCCCTACTTGATTTACGATATTGTTACCTTTGTTATAGTAACAATAAAACACATCTTCAAGCCAGACTCTTTACGAGGCAGGCAGAGAGAATTTCTTCTATAACGATCCTTATATACTAAACTAATAGAATGTTAAATTAAAACTTTATAATGAAGATACATAACGATGGGGTTTTATTAAAATAATACTAACAAGGTCATGACTGGTTCACCTTTAGTGCAATTCATTATACCTAGATTAGTTAGCCAGATATTATTAATCGCAGGAAGTTATTGTGTGCGCAGTGACATGTTATAGAAGGAACTGACGCTAACATTGTTTTATGACAGTACCTATATCATTTACTAGTGATTCACCCCGGCTTCGTCCGTGAATAGAGTCGCATTATTAGGTTCACAAATAAAATGTAGTGAAGGCTCCATCAAGGTACGTCAAGCAGTTCCAGCGACAACCGTACAAATAGATAAATATAAACACGTCATCATCATTATCAGCCCTTATCAGTCCACTGCTGGACATAGGCCTCTTTCAATGAACGCCATGACAACCGATTTCCTGCTATTCGCATCCATCTCTCCATGTGAAGACGATCTCCGTGCAGTAACCAGTCCGGGACTGGTTACTGCACGGAGATCGTCTTCACATTAGTGCGTTTTCCCCTAGTGAGCGGTCGACCAACACTTCGTTTTCTTAAACGTGGCCTCCACTCCAGAACCTTACTGGCTCATCTGCCATCTGTTCTTCTAAATGTGTGTGACCAGCCCATTGCCACTTCAGCGAGCTTATTCGTCGCGTTATATCGGATACTTTACTTCTCTGCCTTATGACTTCATTACGAATTCTAACGGACAGAGAAACACATAACATAGCACGTTTAACAGCCCATTGAGCTACAGCAAACTTGCTTACCAGTCCAAAGTTAAGAGGCCAAGTTTCGGCCCCGTAGGTCATCACGGGGCGAACGCAATTGCTGAAGATTTTTATCTCCAAGCTCTGCGGTATAGGCAACGCGAGAATGTGACGAAGCTTCCGGAATGCTGCCCAACCCAACTGAATCCTTCTATGGGTTCCCTTCTCGAAGTTATGTCTATCTAATGGCAATACTTGCCCTAGGTAGACGTATTTGTCTACGACTCCGAGAATAGCACCATCGACGTTGGCCTGCCTAGGGAGGACGTGGTTTTTGAACATTACATTTGTCTTGTCTAAGATCATCCTAAAGCCAACACGTCGGGAGGATTCATTTAGGCTGCGTAACATTTCCTGCAACACAGCGACATCGTCGGCGAAACGCAGGTGTGAGAGGTACTCGCCGTTAATTTTTATGCCACATTTGAAGTGTTAAAGACCTCCCGCGTGTGTGAACCGTGAACGGACGGTTGTATGAACGGTTTCGCGGAAATAACATCCCCCTGTCGCACTCCTCGATGCAATTGGATTGGCCTTGTTTGACCTACCGGAATCAGAACGGACATAAAAGCGTCATACAATTCTCTCAGTACTTCGGCGTATCGCCATTCAACCTGACATCACTGTAAAGCTTCCAGAATAGTCCAGGCTTCGACAAGGTCAAAAGCTTTTTCATAGTCCACAAAGGCAAGGCACAGCAATAAATATCCTCAGCGAAACCCAGCCTACATCGGTAGCTGGAATTCGTCAAGCTTTGTGGTGAGACGATTCGTCAAGACTCTTGAGAGCATCTTATAAAAAGGTTCTCTATACCGTAAAAGTTACACACTTCACCTGTTAAAGCCTAATATTTTGAAATCTTAAATAGAAACTATGAAATACTATTATATATAAAATAAATATATAATTACATATACTATAATCTATATGATCTATCGCTATACTACGAGTATAATTCACGTCCAAGTAAATAGTTTTTATTCATAATATTAATACTAGGTTTCCGTACCTCCCTACCATGGTTCAAGCCTTGTCGTGGCGGTGGGGCTTAGTAGCCTGGGGTGAACCCAGGCGAAGCCAATCGAATCGAGGGAGATCTTTGCACCCCTCTTTTATAAAGAGGGGGCTTAAAGATCAGGTGGAGGAATCGCTCTCGGTACCCCTCTTATAAGAGGGGACTTAAGAGTAACAGGAGGAGGTGCCTTTGCGTACGGGGGCGAGGGGCGAGGATGCGAACCTCACCCCATTGCACTGTCCCAAAATCGGTGGGGTTGTCCTTAGTGCTGGGCTACCCCATCTGTGGAGGTGGAGTTGAGCCCTGAGGAGGCTGACTGGTCGTCGTGGTGCCCTGATGATTGTTGTTCCGTGGCACCACACCAAGGGCGGGACTGATGGCACTCGCGGTGGTTTTTGTGCTTATTTGGTACTATCATGTGCCGCGAGTCCCACACACCACTGGACCCCACCCAGGGCCGGTAAAGGCGAATAAATGCGTTTCCCCGCGTCAACAAAAAAAAAGTTTCCATGCCTTCGTTAACCAAAACCCAAAAATAGTTTATATAAAGCGGCTTAATTTTGGTAGTTACAGGGATTTTGCAGGTTGTTTTACAGTAATCAGAAGGCAAAAATGCAGAGGGAGCATTTTACCGACTGCCGCAGGCAGAACGAAGACATCCGTATTATTGTCATGCCGACGTAGTGTAAGCATAGCGCATTTGCATTATTCCCTTTCTCCATTCCCTTCTCCCTTTCTCCATCCCCTACAATGGGTAAACGCCACACACATATGGCACTAAACGCTACACATGTTTACTGTGTAACACAATAGTAGTAGTGACTACACGGTCTGCCACCTTCAGAAAAAACTTATAATTTATTCCCAGTCCGTTTCCTTGAAAAAAGAACAAAAATTAATGAATAATTTATTAATTTCTTAATAATAGTTATTACATGCAAGAGATAAGAATAATTAGGTATACAACGAAACTTCTGGTATTAGTCAGTGTTTCGTCAATTTAAATTATGTTAACGTATCAATAATAAAAAATGTATGCGGACTTACTTCTACAATATTACATGTAGTGTAGTTGAAGTTCGTTTTTTTTCCCAACTGTTTACGCTGGCTGTACGCGTAAAATCTTAATACCTTCCTGTTTCTTTTAGAAAAAATGAGAAGATAACATACCTGGAACCATATGTAAGGATGTGTGTAAAAATGTTTTTTTATGTAACTATTGTTGTATGTAATATATATATCATCGATCTGGGAAAAGATTCCACGATTTTCTTGAAATGGTTTATTTAGGGGATTTTGGGCGATAAATCGATCTAGCTAGGTTTTATTCCTCCTACAATATTGTAGTAAATAAGAAGCTGAATTTCGCCGTCATATAAGAAATTATAATAGCTCGGTCGGGAAATCGGGCGCCTTAAGACGCAGCAGTTCACTGATATGCACCTTTTTTCAATTAGTATTTATGTTTTATTATTATTTGTTATGTCGGTAAGATCAAAATATATTCATTTTATATTTCTTCAGTATTTAGCATAGTTATAAGTCCATATAATTCCAAGAAAACATGATGTACGAAAAGACCGAGCTTTGCTTGGTCATTCAGGTACTTTACTGAATTATTATTACTATTATTAATAATATTTATATTACAATGTCATGTCGTCGCCACCAAGATCAGAAGAATTAACAGTGACCCTTTAAATCAGTGTAGAACTGAATATAATGTGCTGGCTATAGCTGAATTCCCACCGTTTCGTGAAACGCACTGTTCCCAGCTGGATCATGTTTATTCCTTTTCTTTAGTGTTTTATTGCTTACCTACTATTAGTCTAAGTGTGCTTTTATACAATTTTTTTTTTAATATTTTTTAAATTTATTTATCAATTATTACAATTTACAATTATTTTATTTACAGTTGTACAGATCAATATACATATAACAATAAAATATATGAAACTATCAAAACAATTGAGGCGTGAAGGCTGTGGGTGGATAAGTATGCCGAATGCTGACCAAATTGACTATAGCTCTTGTCTATTAATTGTATTACTTGGCTTCAGAGCTACTACGACTCCTGACTATTAAATGGGTCATTAAATTAGTGTCTTTTCCACAGTTGTTAGCCAAACATCACTATCAACTCTACACAAATTAATCAGCATTTCTAAGAAATCCCGTTGAACCTATAAAGCTTGCGGTACTTCACGCATTCACGCTTTACTTAGTTAACAGGTACGAGTCTTAAATGGGTCATGAGTATGGTTATATCATAGTAATGTTGTCAAGTAAAAATGGTTATATTTTCTTTTGCTTGCTTTTAATATCGCCCGCCAGTGTTCATTGTTTCAACTCGACAGCGTGAGTCCATTGCATCCGGTCATGATCCTCTCCATGAGAAAAACGTTCACTTCAGCGCCGAGGCCTTTCTTTGCAACCGCGCGCGAGATGACCCCTTTAGTGTCGACAGAGACATCAGAGTCAGGGGAGGAGGAACCTCACGGTCCCTCTGAAAATAATAGTAATAGTTAAATTAGCTGTTACAAACACTCTCATATCGGGATGCATCTCTACCATCTGCGGGAGAGAGAGAGAGAGAGAGAGAGAGAGAGAGGGATGTTGACGGTCTCTCTTGTGACCCCAAATATAGTCTCGTCGCCAATTATAGCAATCCGATGAAGCTGTATTGGGCTTGTCTTCGCTTCTTCAGCAAAAGTTCAGGTCCGAAGAAAAATGCCAAATAATACACAAGCTCAATTCTTCTTATCCACGTTTCCATGTAATTTCGTCCTACAAGTGTGGGAACGGGGACTGTTTCCTTCTCTCTCCCCAGAAAATATTAGTATAGGGTACGCCCATAAACAACCCCTTACACATCTTTCTATCTGCGTGATAGGAAGAGGGGTTAATCTCCTTAAACTAGAAGACACAACCAATGCAGCTCTTTGAGGAACA
>JAFELO010000015.1:473318-528735 GCA_017140195.1 Eumaeus atala | reverse complement strand
CCCGGTACTTCTACTCAGCTTCAGTAAAGCTGCTGGCAATTCCCCTATTAAAACTTGTCTTATTTGCTTCCTATGACAATTACAAATGTGTCTTAAAAATTTATATAATATATTTTATTGAATATGGCTCGTAAAAATAGTATTATTCAGTAGTTTTAGATAGTGTAACAGTTTTAACTACATCAAATGGACACAAACAAAACCAGTACTCTGAAGAAATCCCCCAGAACAGGGCGGGCGGTAGGGTAACGAAATAAGTTAGTGCATCAGGAACCGATATAGTTCACCGGTCACGTCCCAACTAAATCCAAACCGCAGACGTTATAAGCGGCTCCTATAACTTACAAACTTTGTAACTCGAATTTTCTCAACTACATTAAGTTTTAATATAAAGGGTGTAGTAGAACTAAAGGAATCCATTTGAAATCAATTAATGCAAAATAAAAGAGCACCTTCTTATATATAAAACAAAGTTTACATCATTCTTTGAATTTCCATAATAAGAAATTCCAAGAAAACCGAAACATTACAGGAGCGAGTTTTGTATGAGGTATTTAAATCCGTGGTGTTGTACTAGGACCGATCCAGTGGGACGCCGGGTACGACTGGGTCCTGCGACGCCGTCTCCTCCCCGGGATGGGTGTCATCTGCCACGCGGGTGACACCCTCGACTATGCCCGGGGGAAGGAAATTGACGAAGCGGCGTGGCTGGCCGAGGTCGGTGTCGACCTCGTAGTCAGCCAAATGGAGGTTGAGACTTCATGTTACATTTGACAAGACCGAAGCACTGCTCTTTCGCGGGGCCGGCCGCAGGGGACCCCCGCCGGGGGCCCCTCTGCAGAGCGGAGAGGAGAAAGTCAGAGCTCGCACGTCAAATATCTTGGGCTTATCCTTGACTGGGGGTGGCCCTCCGGCCCACACTACGATATGGTGGGACCGAAGGTCGTAAAGGCGACGAGTGCTTTGGGCAGACTCCTAATAAAAATAAAACACTAAATGTTCGCAGTAGATTAAAAAGTATTTCAGGGCTTTGAGTCAAAAGCGAACTAACAAAATAGGTTTCAATAAAAAAGCTGCGAATTCTAATAAACGGACAAATTCTAGTTTGTACATATGTTTCTTTTGGTTCGGAAAACTACTAAGTGAGTTGGGATAAAAATAAAAGAGAGATGAAATTATTTAAAATTATAATTCGTGAATTAATATGTCCCTCAGGCCTTATATGTTGCCTGGCCATGAGTGTATTAGAGGTCATGAACTCGTCACGTGAAAATCTGCTATGGTTACATGGATATTTGTACAGAAATTGTAAATATTTTTTAAATATTTATTTATTTAATTATTGTTCATTGGCCAATATTTCATTTTATCAAAATATTATTTACACTAACGGTATACACATAAATATATGTATACATTTAATTGTTAATGACTCTGCTGCTTATAAATACTCAACCAGACGACTAAAATCTTCAGTCTGCCCGTGACCATGACAGCCGGAAGGTTATCGAAACGTCGGGATATAGAAACTTGAGGGATCAAGACAGAATTTTCGTTTGGTGAAGAAATTTCTGCTTCCGGGAAGCAGCCCTAACATCAATTTATTGTATTATCAGCTCTTAATTTTCGTTGCCATCATGCCACAAGAAAATCTAAAGAAACGCTATAAAACCCGTTAAAGAGACACAACATTCGCGTAAATATACATATTAGATTAGATTATAGTTTGATCTAGTGGGTCTCTTCCTGAAAACTCCTTTCATAAACCTTTTTATTCTTTCGTTGTCTAACATATTAGGATATAATAGAGACAGAGTAGACTTACAGGAATTCAATGTACCCTGTGTAGTTAGAACCGATATCAGCTAAAAAATTCAACATGACAGGAACTGAAACATCAGAATGATTGTGTCCATAATTATTACAATACTGAAACCAATGTTTGATACAAATATCGTAATCGAAAGGGAATTTAACATTATGTCCACAGTTCTAGAAGAAAATGATTGGTTTGAGTATTTCTTCCTCATAACTTCGCGGCAACTAGGCGGAGTGTTTGATGAAGCTTGTGTGACCACCTGAAAGTTGACGTACGTAGGTTAACATCAGGGTGGAAATAGAAATCTTCATAGAGAAATTAGTGTCAATGAATCCAATCGTAATGACTATGATCGCCCATATTTATAACAATAACATACGATATTAAGTATTATGATTTATCTGGAATTTACCAAGTAAATTAAAAGTTTTTTTTTCACACATCACTATGGAAAAAACATAAAACCTTGGATAATAATTTAAAAGTTACAAATGGAAGTTCATTACTGAGAATCTCCCTGAATCTACTACTTCATTATTATCGACCCTCATCGGTACGTATGGACATTGACCTTTTTAATGAACCTCAAGACACTATAACTAATTCACATTCTTTTTTTTAATTTCAGTGTTTTGAATATGTAAGAGCCCACGACTACCACAGCGGCGTAGTGTTCATAGTTGACGACACAGACCTAGATTTGACATATTTAATGACACACACAAATTTCCTGGAAGTGAAAAATTGTTTGGTGACATTTTTGGTGAGTGCTTTTCAGGTAATCACTAACGATCCGCGCCGGGTACGCCCGTGAGTAAACTAATCACTTAGACTTTCCTTAAAAGTAACTCTATCCATGTGTGATATCCGTTCAGCGGATTTTGAAAAAATTGATTATGTACATACAGACAACTTTTTGGGTCTTTGTTTTATAACAAGTTTACATAATTGCGCTCGCGATAAGGCTTAAGGTACATTATATTGGGCGGCAGCGGGCCGCATCACAGCAATGAAGTGCGATCAGTATGTGAAGTTTATTTCTAAATGTGCCTATCCTTGTCTTGTACTAATATTTTTATTGAAGAAATTTATAACACGCTGCGACTCGGTTTACTTTACTCTCGCAGGGGAACTCATTTATGTGCCGTCGCCTTACACCTCACTGAACCTCGTCACCTGGGTAGGGTGCCGAATATTCACGAAAACCAACGTGAGAGCAATGAGTGCCGACTTTGGTGAGGTGTCCATAAACTGTAAATCACCAGAACACCTCGACGGTTGGTCAGTCCCCTAAGGGACCGACTCCACCTCTAACTTTGGGACAGTGTAATAGGATGAAGTTCCCATCGTCGCGCCTTGCGCAAAAGAGCCTCTTCCTCCTCCTGTTCCTTAGTCCCCTCTTTCTATAAGAGGCGAACGAAGAGAGAACGAGGGGGCTGCCCCCTTATTTCAATTGACTTCGCCCAAGGTGTCCGGTTTCACCTTAGGTAACTGAGCCCCATCGCCATGACAAGGCTTGAACATTAACCACGGTAAGGACCCGCTGCGACTTGACACAATGTGGACGTACCTTAATTGCCACAGTTATGATTTTTTTGAGAGTATAGTATTAATTATAAAACATATTAATTTATTATAATAATATAACTGCCAAAATGCGAACCCTAGTGTTAAATTTGGACATAAAACGGGTAAAGATAAAAATAACAATCTAAGATAGATAAATCACTTGACGTAAATAGAAGAAAAAATAAGATAAACATAGATTAAAACATTTTATATTAAAATACACTTCTTGCCGAAAAATAATAATCTACATTGTTGGTGGCACAGCTAGTTATATATAAAACTATAATTTCATGAAGCCTACGGAATGAGACTAAAAAGATTTCATCTCATAACACCATCAAAAACAATTTATACTATATTGTCCTTCTTTAAACAATTCTTCAGTAAGAAGATCATGGATCGCGTTCTGGTACATGAAAAGGTGGAAGGTCTTCTAGAATATTATCCAGAAGAAGTTGTGCCCACGGAGTATGGCGAGACTGATGAAACTATACCGGAATTACAAGGTTTGTTATTTCTTGCTTCCTCTTGAGAAACATTTTGAAAACAGAAACTTTTTGCAAAAGTTATTTTCTTTAAATTCTTTTTGTGTATTTACCGTATTATCATATAAATGATCGCGTTTAAGATTTATTTTTTCAACGCGGATGTTACGCAGAAGAAAGAACCTGGCAACATTTATTGCACCTTAATCATTCAATCATTAAATTCATTTCAAAGAGAACCACTCCGGCTTCCCATTTGAGTAGTTACAGACCGAAACCTTATTCGTTCTATGCAGAGCTGAACACCACATGAAAATCCGTTCAGTAGTTTTTGAGAAATTCGATCACATTCAGACAGCTTTTGAGGAGTTTATTTTAAAATATATATTAACTTTACACCATTATATACAATAATCTTATGAGCAATAATCTATTGAATTAAATAAGGCAATTAGTATCTTGTATAGACTATATAGGATTTCTCTGGATGTGAATTCCACTGTTGACAAGTATTTCTATTACATGAACAAAATCTATAACATATTATCGGTGTTGTTATTTAATATTCACTATTTAGCGAATACATTTTTACTTAAACAGCCCCTGTTATATATTAAAATATATTAAAAGCCGTACAGGTGAATTAATTATGATATAATTGTGATGAATGAATCATAATTTTGAATAGAAAACTTCTTTAAAAGTGTTTTCTTTTTTCTTCTTTTCTTATTTTTTTTTCCTCTTTTTTTCTTCTTTTTTGTTTTTCTCTTTCTTCATCTTCTTTTTACTTTTTTCTATTTTTTTTTCTTTTTATTATTTCCTTTTTCTTTAGATTTAGAGTTTAGTTTATAATTATTTTTTTAGTAGAAGTAAGGCTGACTTAATCTTTATGATGTATCAATAGCCTTTAAATAAAAACTTAAAGAAAAGGAACGTCTTTAGCGCGTTAGAACTGTCCGAGAATAGTCTTGACCAAATTGTTTTACAAGCAATATGTTACAGATATGTGTATACAATCAAATCAAATGAAATTTTTCTCAAATGGCATGCCAAAGATTTACAAAATCTACTAATGGCTCACGAACTAAGCTACGCTTGTATCTTGGACCGCCGTAATATACATTTAAATTTCCGC
This sequence comes from Eumaeus atala, assembly GCA_017140195.1. NCBI lineage: Eukaryota > Metazoa > Arthropoda > Insecta > Lepidoptera > Lycaenidae > Eumaeus > Eumaeus atala. Next base: position 523,727 of record JAFELO010000015.1, on the reverse strand, counting down.
TTACAGTATATATACATTATTTTATATTACAAACCTTTGGTTCCAGTGAAATTTTAAATTAACAAAAATGTGTAGGTAAATATTTATTATATTATATTAGCTTATTATATAATATAATTCAATAATAATATGATTGTAAACTGGATATCCAGCGAAACACTCTGTCTCAGTATAGCCTTATATTTAGTCTTGTATAGATTTTATCATTTTTATTTTAAAAATTAAGTTGAAAGTTGGAATTTGTTTCTTTCAAAGTTGATCACAAACATGATTTCTACAGAAGAACATTTAGAGTATATGAAGAAAATGTCCGAAGCCAAAATAGATGAATCCCTGATGATGCTTCCACTAAAGAAGTACGATCCCTACAATATTAACGGCACCTTCAGACATTTAAATATAGATTAAATATCATTTATTAAAAATTAAGTACATGCATTTTTTAATAAATTTGCTGAGGAAAACTAAAATTACACCTTAGTTGTACTCAAAAATAATTAATAATTAATTATTGTATACCAAAGTCGCTTATACTATAATTAAAGCTACTCGTATCTAAATACAAAATGGCTTGCACTCACATCAAGTGCTCCCTGCTTTCCAAGGGTCAGTTATTTTTTTAAACAGGCTTGTCCCACTCAGTCCCACTACTGCTACTCCTGTCTCGCCAGGATCCACTGCGGCATTCACTATGAACCCATTGATATGATCGCAGGAGAGCCCGAGGGAAGAAGCCGACACTGTCTTGGGACCCGCAAGGAATTTAATCTGAAGAAAATAGGAATATTAAGTAATTCAAATTTCTCTCCCAAATCAAAAAGGAGAAAGTACAAGATTGGAATGACTTATACGAGCCGAGGAAAGAAAGGGCAGCCAGGTGAGGACCATGCTTGAGAGCTATCCACCAGGATATTATTTAATGACTCTACATTTAATTTATTATTTTTTAAGCGGTTATGTCTAAGGTAAAGCAGTATGTATCCAATAATAGTTACGACAAAATCTTTTAAATGCATGCAAGTTAGACATGCTGTCCACGGTATCGCCAAAATATACTTCCACGCTAACACTGTAGACATTATCTAACATTATGGTTCTCTCATTAGGTCATGGACTACGCTCCCAAATAATGTGATGCACAGTTTGTTTACAGTCATTAAATTCGATCGAGCAGTCAGAAAGAGATAAGGGCACTAATTCAATGCTAAAAAGTTTACTATTAAAGTTGCCGTGGCCGGCAAGGAACTGAGCAATGCAATAATCAATCTCTAGCCAATCTTTCATCAAGCAGTCGCGCACGCACGGAACAGAGATTATGTAAATGCCGCCCCTTCGTTGAGCTATTCCATCGTGTCTACCATTCATTAAATGTGTTTTAGGTGGTAATTTCTGTTGGGCTAAATAGCTTCTCGATCTTCTGTCTGTCTTTTGGTCTTAAAAAATAAGGATTGGAGAGGTTCTCTGAGTGATAATACATGGCTGCACGACGTTTTATTTTTAAGTGTACTGGTAAATCTCCAGCTAGAACAGGTAATGCCTTCGTGCTGACGGTGCTGTAGGACTTACATGAAAATATTAAAGAATCTCGTTGACTTTGGAGTAATTCTCGTCGCGCACCGCCTATGGGAGCCCTATATGCCCACACTGATAAAGCGTAGCAATATGCTTTTGAGATACGTGAATTTGCATATTATTTTAAAGTTTTAAAAGGACAGGCCCCAGGTCGAGGTTGACATTAATGTGAGATATTAATGTCAACCTCGACCTAATGGTAAAGGCACAAAAGTTACGTTTAGCCTTTTCTTCGGTTTATATGATGTGCTACAAAAAAGGTGAATTTATTTTCTAAAATATGAAAGCGTTACCATAAAGCGCATATGGAATGGAAATAGTACGGTGGGACCAACTTTTCTGTTCAGCAGACAGTTGTCGCTAGTGACGTCTAGTCGCAGTGCAGCTGGAGTTAGTAGTAGCAGCTGTACTTTCGATTTTGTACACGGAACAGATAAATTGATCTTACCATAAGGTGTCGAGCTCACACTTGACACTGCAACAGGTTTTGTATCTGTGCATGTCGCGGAACATTCGAGTTGCTGGTTTTTTAACTGTCAAACGCACAGATATCTATATATTTATATGTATAATACACTGCCTCATACTCATGGGTTCAAGTCCAGGGGGTAAGCCGTCGATCCTGCGCCTGATTTCTCTCTGGTCGTGTCGGATTGCCTGTTCCTTTGGTGTACACAGACAGACAGACTTTTGCACTATAATGAAGCCCGAAAGATCGATGATGGAATATAGCAGCAAGGTCAAACAATTTTTCCTAACATGTGCAGAGTGAACTAACAACTCTACGCAAGGCAAGAGTTTGAGATGGCATAATTCCTTTGAATAGACTTAATGATTCATTAGAATACACGAGTTCTAGAAGGAAGGCGGACTAACCACTTACAAATTTTGCCTAGTTGCTCCAAATTTGCTTAAGCCGTAACTCTTTTGAGGGTCCGAGAACCTAAATATAAATGCTACCTACATTAGAGTTCTCTTGGATTTAAATACTGCGAAAATGTTGCGCAGGCCCAGCTCCTGTAGGGCTGCTTCTGATGGTGCAATACCGACCTGTAGGAAACCAAACCAAGTGCGATTTGCTGACACTTAGTAATGGATAGAACAGACATCAACGACAAAATCAGCGACGGCGTGTGGATCATATACCTAGAAGGAAAGGGCACAACAATAGCCGCCAGTGATAGAATTGAAAGGAAAATCGCATCTGTCCCAGGTCAGCAATCGGAGCCTTTCCATGACTACCGACAAGGACATTCGCATGATTGATATGCATATGCGTCGCCCTCCTATCCACCGGCTACTCACAAATCACACAAAACTCGATAGTGACGCTGTCACTTTCCTGCGGTATCAAGTGAGCGAGAGATACTTACCCTGTCGTACTGGCCTAATTTCATTACATAGGGGGATTTTGTGTCATGCACCATGCAAGGCAATCCTCGTGTGCAGCATAGCACTACCTCTTCCTATGATCACCAACGTCTGGAATTCGCGTGGATGAACAGACCAGTTGAATGAGACGATATTCAATGTAATTTTATTTTTACAGGCAAAACCTCCTGCAAAAGTTATTATTTCTATAGTCTAGGCGCTGTTCTGAGTGTGTAAGCTGAGGTGTAAGCTATATTACCGTAAAGTTTTTTTGAAATCCATTACAAACTTTCGCGTTTAAAATATTAGTAGGATCTTTTCCGAGTTTATAAATTTAACATTTAATTTAATCCAGTAATAAAATATGTAATTAGATCGACCTAGCTCATGAGCTTGCCGACACGCGAAGTATCCGATGAAACTATGCCAATGTTTATATCTCACTTCTGAGAGGAAATTTAGAAGATATCCTAATATTTAACTGTAAATTTATTCATACGATTCCTGAGTAGCCAGTGCTCCACTTGAGGGATCATTGCCTGCCATTAGAGATCTTTATATGTCACCTGCCCTCCTGCAGGTGACATATAAAGATCTCTATTGCGTTAAGATTTATATTCCGATCAACTGTCATGGCAAGTGCAATAGCTCCGCCAACAGTAGTTGGTCCATCTGAGAAAAAAAACTTCAAGATTTAATCATATAAAGGCATCTAATATTGAATATTTCAATTTAAAGTATGCATGTACTTTAGATGCAAGTACTTAAGTACAACTTCAAAATAACATGCATCCAGCTCACAAGCGCATAATTATCATGAAATAAAATAATTTTGAATGATACATTTTGATTGAACAATAAGCTTTTAAATAAAGAGATTCATAAACATATTGTAGCGGGGGAAGGATTATAACCATGAGAATTTCAATATAGAACTGAAAAACAAAATGCTTATTTGCCTAAAATGTGTTTTTGCGTACTCAGTGTCACTCACGTTACCAAGACAAATCTAATGACTCCGGATATGTAAAATTCGTCGTGTCATTCAGGTGTTTACAAATTTACAGAAATACATACAAACTCCCGAAAAACATAATATACAGGTATGTAAATTAATGTCAATACTTTTATGAGATTGTGTATAAGTGAATCGGACGAGGCGAGACATTTAGTAGCCGGTGGAATATTCTGGCCAAGTCGAGTGCTATTGTCTACAAGTCCTGACTTCGTGCGATCTGCCAGGTGCTCCCTGTATCCTTACATGAATTGTGAGATTTTTTATAGCATAGAGATTAAAACAAGCAACTGGCCCCTTTCGGTGACTACCGACGCTCATATTCGCATAACAAATTGTCATGCAAATGCGACACCCTCAAGTGGAGTACTGGCTACTCAGGAATCGTATGAATAAATTTACAGTTAAATATTAGGATATCTTCTAAATTTCCTCTCAGAAGTGGGATATAAACATTGGCATAGTTTCATCGAATACTTCGCGTGTCAGCAAGCTCATGAGCTAGGTCGATCTAATTACATATTTTATTACTGGATTAAATTAAATGTTAAATTTATAAACTCGGAAAAGATCCTACTAATATTTTAAACGCGAAAGTTTGTAATGGATTTCAAAAAAACTTTACGGTAATATAGCTTACACCTCAGCTTACACACTCAGAACAGCGCCTAGACTATAGAAATAATAACTTTTGCAGGAGGTTTTGCTTGTAAAAATAAAATTACATTGAATATCGTCTCATTCAACTGGTCTGTTCATCCACGCGAATTCCAGACGTTGGTGATCATAGAAAGAGGTAGTGCTATGCTGCACACGAGGATTGCCTTGCATGGTGCATGACACAAAATCCCCCTATGTAATGGAATTAGGCCAGTACGACAGGGTAAGTATCTCTCGCTCACTTGATACCGCAGGAAAGTGACAGCGTCACTATCGAGTTTTGTGTGATTTGTGAGTAGCCGGTGGATAGGAGGGCGACGCATATGCATATCAATCATGCGAATGTCCTTGTCGGTAGTCATGGAAAGGCTCCGATTGCTGACCTGGGACAGATGCGATTTTCCTTTCAATTCTATCACTGGCGGCTATTGTTGTGCCCTTTCCTTCTAGGTATATGATCCACACGCCGTCGCTGATTTTGTCGTTGATGTCTGTTCTATCCATTACTAAGTGTCAGCAAATCGCACTTGGTTTGGTTTCCTACAGGTCGGTGTTGCACCATCAGAAGCAGCCCTACAGGACCTGGGCCTGCGCAACATTTTCGCAGTATTTAAATCCAATAATTTCGTCATTTGATGAAAATCTACGGATACCTAACCATTCCTTGAGATTCGGGAAAAAGTGGAAGTCGCACAGGGCCAGGTCTGGGGGAATAGAGGGGATGATAACAATTCGAACTCCCACGTTTAAAATCAGTAGCCCGGGTCTAAATTGTACGCAATGCATGAGCAGTACCACCTAAGCACTGTCCGGCTTGACTTTAGTCTCGGCTGCTTTTTTCCCTTTGAAAACGTAAAACTTTATCACCGCACGAATTTCATTTCTCTTCATTGATGAGAAAATGTATGACATAGAAAGTTCTAGGCCTCACAAATTCTATCACATACATATATAATTTATTTATCTTTTTTTAAGTTCGCCGGGTCGGTCAGATATCAATCAGCCCTGGTAATATGTCTATGGGCTTCCGCCAGCCATCCACGTTATCGAAGGTTAGGAAATTTTGCTAATGTACACAAGATGTAATTATATAAATATTCAAGTGCAAGTGAAATGTACTACATGTACATTATAAGTATTGTATAATATTATTTGTCCTTCTCACTTCTTAATTCTATTAATTATATTATTTACCAGCAGCACCTAGAGGTTACACCCGCGTCTCAACCCGTCCCCACAATGGTTCAAGCCTTGTCGTGGCGCTGACGCTCAGCGGCCTGGGTTAAACCCAGGCGAAGCCAATTGAAACGAGTGGGCTACGCTTTGTACCCCTCTTCAAGAAATAGGGGACTAAAAACAGGACGAGGAACGCACTCTTGTCCCCCTCTTATAGGAAGAACAGGCGCCAGGCATCAAGAAGTTGGGCGCCACACCAAAGGTGATGGCACTCGCGGTGGTTTTTGTGTGTATTCGGCACTATAGTGTGCCGCCAGCCCCTCTATAGTGAAGGCGCGTAAATGCGTTTCCACGCCTCAGTAAAAAAAGAAAAAAAGATCACACCCACGGAATGCTATAGCCTATAACTTTTCTTATGGATGTATTAAAAACAATTTAACAAATCAGACTTCCACTTCCAGGGAAAAGTGCTTCCAAAAAGCTCTGCAATTTATTTTTTTACTTATTTTAATAATTCAACACACTCATACACACGCAAACAATCACGCACGCACACACACACACTTAAGCACGCATGCAACCGCACACACACACACACACGCACGCACGCAAGCACGCAAGCACGCACGCATACACGCACGCACGCACGCACACACACACACACACACACTTATATAGACACCGACACATACACATACACACACACACACACACACACACACACACACATTTTTAATATAGATTAATATGTATTAAAGTAAAATATTAGAAAGAGGAAATATTTCATTGTTAGTCAGTTAGGCTCCGAAAGTACTGTACCGTAGAAAGATTAATTCACCATTAGAATCCTACATCATCTGTAATGAACATTGGCTATACATTTTTTTCCAAAACGCTTTATGAAAACTTAATGTAAACTTAATAGTTGTTATAAAAATATCAAGATAGGACCTTATATAGCAGCAGAAATTAGTGACTACTAACTAGCTGTCCCGTTGGGTGTTTCTTTGTCCGACAGAATTCGTAAAGAAGTCATAAGAATCACGCGACGAATAGCTGAAGTGGCATTGGGCAGGTCACACACTCAGAAGAACAGATGGCAGATGGGCCAGTAAGGTTCTGGAGTGGAGGCCGCGTTTAGGAAAAAGAAGTGTTGGTCGCCCGTTTACCAGGAGGGAAGACCATCTCCATGCAGTAGCCGGTCGGGCATGGATGCGAGTAGCAGGAGATGGGTCGATATGTCGTGCATAGAAAGATGTCTATGTCCAGCAGTGGACCGATAAAGGCCGATAATGATGAATGATAGTTGTCCCGACAGAAGTTTCTTCTGTACAAATAAAATTTTATGACTTTATTCTTGTAAGTCAGTGTACTTTTGCTACATTTCACTATGTATCCATGTGAAGCCGGGACGTACAGCTAGTAACAAAATTATAAGCACTGAGGGAATAAAAATCGTCACAGCAGCAGACCAAAAGGCACTCGGCTGAAAGCTGAGACACGTTTTAGGAAACTTATTTTTTTTTACTTATACACGTATTTATTTGACTACACAAAATACCAATAAACGTGGTGTTGTAAATTATAACCAATACATTTCATATGTATAAAAGGGAATGGCGTTAATGGTTAACCGCGAAATCTCAGAAGCTGAAGAAATCTACATTTTAGGGTGCAGACATCCGCTAGGGAATTTTATGAAACTGTGCGGAGGTTCGTACTGAGGGTGCGTTTTGGAGATTTTTTCGTAATATAGGGGGACAAATGAGCAATCGGAGCCCTTCTATGCTGCACAGGAGGAGTTAGCGCATAGTTCATGTCACTACATCCTCCTATGTAACGGAATTGGGCCGGCACGACCAGGGATGTACCTCTCGTTCACATAATACCGCCGCAAAGTGACATCTTCAGTGTCTCGTTTCGTGTGGTTTGTGAGTAGCCGGTGGCCAATTGGGAAGGCGAAGGAGGGCAACGCATCGGCATAGTGATTATGTTGATGTTCATAGGCGTCGGTAATCGTAGAAAGGTTCCGATTGCTCGTCCCCTATTCTATTTAGAAAAAACTACCAACGCCCATGAACATCAGCAAAATTATTATACCGATGCTGCACGAAACGCGACACCGTAGATGTCACTTACGAGCGAGAGGTACCATCCCGGTTGTACCAGCTCAACTCCGCTGCAATGCAGCATAGCACTACCTCCTATTGAGATTGGAGTACACGTGTGAAGCCCCGTGGGGTTGCTAGACACACATAAAATCAAACAATGTATTCAAAATTTTGTTATAATTTATCTTCGTAGAGACAAAATACGAAATCCTTCGGAGCAACACAATTATCAATAAACAAGTATATCTGAAAATATAATATTGTTTTTTTTTTTCGGAAACATTTCAGAGGCACGCTTTTATTTATGAAGCCTTTCTGTAGGTTGCGCTGGGTCTGTAATATGTCTGTATTATTAAAAAGCGAAGCCACGAAAGGTGAACCTCGTCAATACACGTAACGATGGAGTGTGAGCCACAAGTTAATTTAATATTTTTTTATAACAAAATCTCTTCTAAAGGCTTCACTTCTATTATTCTATTCTTAAGTATGAATAGCTCGGGAATCAATTCTCGAGGTATCCATACTTTTTGTATGTAGTTTTTGTTCAATGCACCTTTTAACCGACTTCAAAAAGGACATTATCAATTCGTCGCGTATGCATGTAATACTTTTGTTCTGTAAAAAGTACTATTGTTCTGTAAAAAGGTAGCTTGCATTGCGGTTACATCGGGCCGGCGCGCTAGTTGTTTTCTTTTTATAGAATAATTTTACGGTATTATGTGAGCGAGAGGTACCTCCCCGATCGTGCCGGCCCCATCCAGTTACATAGGAGGATGTAGTGTCATGCACTAAGCATGGTACTACCTCCTCCTATGCAGCATGGCACTACCTCTTCCCGTTCCTCGGTGAACTTTTACAAACCTCTCAAAAACGGTTTTACACAATAATAATATCTGTGGACTTAATCACACCGCGTTAGCCCAGCCCTGTGCTAAGCACCGTAACATGTTTTAGAGGTACTAAACAACCAAAGTATATTTTTGTAAATTTAAAAAAATTAAGATTTTTATCATAACAATACATAGAATACAAATTACTATTAACAATTGTCTGTACCATCAGTCACAATATTAACAATTGTCTGTACCATCAGTCACGATGTTAACCTACCTTGTGCACAATATACATATTACTTCTTGGGCGTACACGCGCCTCGTGGCGGTCGTTGTCATGGATTGTCTGATTGGATTGTGTGTTGTTGATGTTTTTTATATAGTGTCTCCAATTTTATATAGATAATGAGAAGTTTTTTTATAATATAGGGGGACAAACGAGCAATCGGAGCCCTTCTACGACCACCGATGTCCATGAACATCAGTATATTTACTATGCCGATGCGTTTACTTCGTTTTCACCCTCCGCAAAGGGACACCGGGTACTCACAAACCACACGAAACGCAACACCGTAGAGTGCAATTTAAGGCGGTATCATGGCGACACAATGCAGCATGGCACTACTTCTTACAAAAAACAACAACCTGACGCGCTTACTGCCTGACCGAGACCTGTGCCTTGATATGCCTGTGCGTAACTACTGGCACGTTCAATCTAAAATGTTATTGCCTCAAAATTTTATAACGTAGGCATACGTTAAGAATACATTCTTAATCTACAAAAGAATTTAAAACAGACATACCACAGTTTAAGGTTTATTTAAAACTACCACCGCCCCGTGGTTTCACCCGCAAACTCCGGTCCTAGTCATCATGGTATATAGTCTTATAGCCTTTTGTGATAAATGGTCTATTCGACACATCAAAGATTTTTTTCTCTTCGGAGCAGTAGTTTCTGAGATTACCACGTTGAAACATACAATCAACGAAACTTGTCAGTTTTATATAAGTAGTATATATACATATATATATATATATATCGGTCTTGACGTTCATTGAAAGAGGCCTATGTCCAGCAGTGGATCGATAAGAGCTGATAATGTTGATGATGATACATACATGGGGCTCATCTAGTACACCTAAAAATAATACAACTAAGATCAATGTTGTCTGTAGTCATCATAATAAAATATTATTGTAAATGAAAGTGGTCTTACCTCGCTATGTAAATTGGATCAGGCATTCATTTCGTACGGATCCTTTCAATAAAACCTTAAAAGTTCATTCCTGTAGCGCTTAGAGTTCACCCCGTAAGAGCCAAGAGTTCGCCAGTAAGCTTAATAACCTTATTGAGCCAAGATAAAGGATTGGTAAGACTTAGAGACGAGAAGGCAATCGAGACAAATAAAAAGGTTTTAAGACTTTACTGAAGTAGTTTCCAGCCACGATTTCGAGATTATCTCGAGTTTTTGTTTAAATATTCTGAAGGTTTCATTGGTTTTTATCGTAAAATATAAAAAGGACAAACTGAAGTACGACAAGGGAGCGAGATATGAAATGTATTTGTAAACTCTTTTTTCATTATTATACATGTGTTACGGTAAATCTGATTTTTTTTTTAATTATCTATCGTTATTAATAATTACCCCAAATTTCGATAAATGTGAAAGTAAAACTGAAATTAGTCAGTTTTACCAGTAATTATTAATAATTTAGTACTCTCATCGACTGTGTCGTTAATTTTATCATTAGCGGCCTGCCGCTCGCTTATGACAGTATGCTTCCATGTCTTCTTATTGTGATGACAGACGATCACTTAACGAGTACTCGCGCCCATGAACATCCGCACACTTATTAGGGCGATGCGTTTCCTTCTTCCTCCAAGGAGCCACCGGCGACACACATATCGCACGAGACCAGCCACCGAAGATGTCACTTTACGAGGGTACCATGTGAGCGGGAGGTCCCGGTCGAGCCTGACCAATTTGTCTGTCCTACAGAATGGCACTACCTCTTGTTTCTTATTATAGGAGAACAAACGAGAAATCGGAGCCTTTCAACGACTACCGACGCCCCTGAACATGAGCATAATTATGACGATTCTTTGCCCTCCTTTTTCACTTCCCCCCCCCTCTCCAATGGGCCATCGGCTACTCACAAACGGCACACCGTAGGGTGTCACTTTACGGCGGTATCAAGTGAGCGAGAGGTACTTCCCCGGTCGTGCTGGCCCAATTTCGTGGCATAGAAGGATGTAGTGTCATGCACCATGCATGTGCATGGTACTAACTCCTCCTATGCGTGGCACTAGCTCTTAGATAGTGGTCTGCGGGCAGGGCCATCATCCACCTCCTCGCCCCTGGCTCCGCAAGAACCTTCTGGGATACTGAAGATCACGTTCGGGAGCGAAATGACCGGCGCCCCCAGCGCCGCTGCCGGGTCGTGACGAGAACTGAAATGAAAAAAGTCTATCTGCTTTATTTAAGGTTAAACAATAGCTACTTTAATCTATTAACATTAGCAAGGATGATAAAAATAGTAAATGTTCACTGTACTTGACATACAGATTTTACTTTTTATAGTTATCTAACGGGTTTTAACGCGATACTTATAATAATTACCTTGCTCGACATTTCGACCGGGTTACACCGGCCGTGGTCACGAGGCGGTTCGTGATAACCCGCTAGATAACTAAAGAATGTGTAACAAACGTAAAAGTCCCAAACAATTGACAGGTTATATGTTACATCTAATGCCTATATAATCAAGAAAAGTTTTTGTAGCCATGCCGTTATGATACTGTTTTCTAAACATCGGCAGTTAATCATATAGCTCTCTGCTAAATATACGTGGTGCTTAACTCCATAGAATACCAGTCTCCCTTCTTTAACTGCGAGAAATTAATACCTTTTCTAAAATGACGTCTGATAGTCAATCTCACTCCTTTACTATGTCTTCTTTGAGTTTGAGAAGTCATCTTAGGATGATCATAATATCATCTATTAGGTATATCGGTCTAACTAAAACTGATGCGAAAACTCAATTTCGAACCCTATATCACGGGTAAAAAAATCAAAATTGAAAACTTTACATGGATTAACAATTTAATTTACTTTAAAGGTTCCATTCAAACCTCGCTCAAAGGATTTTTAGTACACACACAAACTTGTTAGAGTTCTAATTGAAAAACGGATGGAGCACGCGTTGCTAGTGATGCCCTGTGAGATGGTTTTAGTTTTAAACACAAGAAAATTAAGGAAGAACGCACGATGATAAGATATAGGCAGTTCTAATGAGTTTCAAATTTAGTTTACGAAAACAAGGGCAGATGAAGTGTAGATCATACCAAAAACTTAATTTATAAGTACAAACAGTTGTATTATATCTAAATATTATTATACTATTTGGTTAATTTTGAAGGTTAAGGAAGGTACTAATAAATCTCAGCATAAGAGATATTTGAACAAAAACAATAATTCGTATATAGACCTAAATTGCTACTAATGTTGTGAATAATTTTAGATAAAAATACGTGTATAGATAATTAAATAAGTAGAGTGGAATAAAAATGTATTCAATAATTTTAGTAGTACACTACCATTTCTTTGTTATGTGTTAATATGATACCTAGCATATACCAAAATAAACGCGATTTGTGTATTTATTTTCACATCCCTACAAGGTATTAATTTCAAGTGAAATCACCGACAGGCTACCCTAGGACTTAAAAGAAGGTGATAAAGATTAAAATGGCTTGGATTATTAAAAAATTAAAGAAAATATCAGCATTGTTTATTCTGCGATAAAAGCAATTGTTACTTCAGCCCTCTTTTGTAGTTTTGCTGTAAACTAGTAATGAACATGTAAGAAGTCCGACGTGTGTCGTTATTTTAACCGACTCTATTCGATTCCGTATCAAGTTTTAGAGAATACTTATATTGTATGTGTTAATGTGTTTTTATATTTTCCAACATTGTTAAGTGGAAGAAGTAGTACCATGTTTGTTGAAGAGATAGTTTCATGCATGGTTCATGACACGCCATCCTCCTATGCAGCGGAATTGGGCCGGCACGATCGGGGAATTACCTCTCGCTCACTTGATACCGGCGCAGGAGGGCAACGCATCTGCGTAAAGATCATGCGAATGTCCATGGGTGTTTAAAAGGCACCATTCACGCATGTGCCCCCTTATGCTATAAAAAATACAGACCTATCACATTCACCTGCCTCTCTCAAACCCTCAATTATTGCAAATTTCGATAACATCATACAAAGTTTTGTCTGTTGAACGGGATGAGGAAGGGAGGACAACACATTGCCATGGGAATTATGTCGATGTATATGGGGCGCCGGTAGCCTTCAAATAGCTCCAACTTCTCGTTATAATAGGGATAATGAAAAGAAAGTATTATAAAAAAGGATAACGGTCAATTTTTTTATTACTTTATCAGTCACGGATTTATAACAACAATAACAACAATAACATATCTTTACGCCAGCTCCCTAATGGGGTAGGCAGACGATCACGAGCGTTACACTGCCTATGCCACAGAATTGTGTTGCAGACTTCTCTGTAGCATAATTCTATTTAACCTTACCTTCGTAAGCTCTGACAGAAAATACTACTTTTTATTTTGTTTAGTTCTTCCAGTTAGATAAGCCAGTTTAAAAGAAATAAAAGTGAATTCAGATAAGTGGAATTGACTTCCTGATCTCGGTCTCAAATCATCATGATTTGAATTACGATTAGAATTTTGAAATTTTTGACCTTTTTTTGAACGCTCTTTGTTATGGAATTCACTCTCTAAGCTAAGCCGCTTGCAGTATAGAAGCACAGTAAATCTAGACTTTTTTTTTAAACAAAACAAATTCCCTTAAAGCTGTCTGTCTGTCTGTGTCTGATCTATTTTCTCAAAGTTGCTATACGGCTTTCATGTCGTTTTTACCCAAGCGATTCTGAAGCAAAGCTTTAGTGTTAAATTTGCCCCCTATTATGCACGGGCGAAGCCGGGACAGATCACCAGTCTATTAAGTAAATAAAAAAAGATGAACGCAATTGACGCGCTCGCGCCGTGTGATCCTGATTGAACCGCTAATTGGGCTTCCACACCAGCCCTCTTCACTCAAACTGAATGTTCCAGATATTCATTTAATTAAAAACATAAAAAACAACTTGCAAGTGGTATTGACTGATACACAGACTTATACTAGATGGATTGAAAAGTACTCGGCCTAACATAGATCCATTCAATTCTAAAAATCAAATCTACCCTCATTATTTTGTTCATTTCAGACTAGTTAATTGTGAGAAGTTCGAAAAGTTAATTAGTTGTGATTTTATAATTTTTTTAACAAATCAATCGAACATAGTTTCTGCAAATGGAGCAAATCGAGCAGCGTGCCGTCATTAAGCACCTCCACCTCCATAAGGAGGTGCTATCACCGAAAGCCATCCATGATGATATGGTCAGTATTTTAGGTGATTCTGCTCCGTCTTATTCATCCGTCAAAAAATGGATAGCAGAATCCAACCGTAGAGAGTGTGTAAAAGATGAACCGCGCACTGGAAGGCCTTCGACGTCCACTACTGACGTAAACATTAAAAAAGTAATTGACTTAATTATGGGAGACTGCAGATTAAAAATTAGAGACATATCTGAGGTTATAGGCATCTCTCATGAACGAACTCAAAACATTCAACGGTTTGGGTTTCCACAGGGTATCTGCGAGGTGGGTTCCGCAACTGCTTTCAGTTGGTACTTATGTGCTTTCAGTTGAAGAAAAAAGGAATTTCACGTGACTGTATGGAGTTATTTGAAGTGTACGCCAAAATGACACCGCCTGTTATTAGAAATTGACAAATGCCAAAAACTTTGGCTGGGACTCGAACCCAGGACTTCAAGTTGAATACGCTTGCCACTAGAGCAGAAGTGCACACGTACAACACACGTCAAACTGTGAATTCTTTTTTTTTTGGTTAAAAATTAAGAAAAATTGTGCTGATCATTATGCGCCTTTAGTGATCTTAAAGTCGGGAGTCTAATTGGTGCTGCATAAATCCCATCCCCACAGTCCCGCGAATCCCACAATTATTTTATTACGGAGTCCCTTCAAGCGTTTCAGACGGATATAATCCGGTTAAAATTTGTAGAAATTTGTAGAACAAACTCAATCGTGCCTCTATTGTTTGCGGCTCTTGTTAGCGTTGCAAATCGAGTTAATCTCAAACAGGCTGCGGGTCCATTATCCAAGTAATATAATTTTTGAAGCCTGTCTCTAGAAATTTCGTTAGATGCAAGGTATCTGTTTTGACAGGTTCAGCCCGCCACACTTTCCCAGCACTGCTACTCCTGTGTCGCCAGTATCGACAGCGGTAGCCGCAATGACCCTCTGCTATGATCACAGGGAGCCATAGGGATAAATTAAAAACTATCTTGGTACCCACAACGAATTTAATCAAAATAAAATAGGGGGAGTAGGAAATATATTTCTGTGCGAGTACATACAAGAAGTATGTCCCCAAAAGCTGTAAATATGCTATCGATATTACTAGAAACTACTTAACAGATTCGAATAGAGAGAGACATCCTAGATGAATTAGAATTACTAAAGAATCCTTATCAAAATTGTAGTTTCTATATTAATGTGTGTGCTAGTGTTTTTTCATATATCGGATACAAACGAGTTGTCAGAGCCTTTGATAACTACTGACGCACATAAACGTCCGTGCATTCACTATGTCAATGTGTTGGCCTCCTTTCCTCTTCCCTACCAATTGGCAGACCTTCCCATACAATTCACAAAACGAAACGCCACACCGAAGCTGTTAATTCACCGTGGTATCATTAGACCGAGCCCCCTGCTTAATTCGGCTGTAATAAAGCCTGGCACACTAACTAAAATACAAGCTTATTGTAAAAACCACAGGATAAAATGAACTAATATAATTTCTTCTTATAACTATATATAATGATAGATTAAACAGCATAAAACTTAATAATTATGCTAAAGAGTAAGGGAAGAAACAAATC
Source organism: Eumaeus atala (assembly GCA_017140195.1). Classification (NCBI taxonomy): domain Eukaryota; kingdom Metazoa; phylum Arthropoda; class Insecta; order Lepidoptera; family Lycaenidae; genus Eumaeus; species Eumaeus atala. The sequence goes on along the minus strand of JAFELO010000015.1, from coordinate 507,958 downwards.
AATCCAGGTAACATACGCGCTCAGCACCCCGGAAAAGAATTTAGACATACAATAAAGGATACAATGTTCTCCAACACTTACACGAATGCTTTTTGCACGATGTTCCGTTTAGTCTACTTGCATAATAACTTGTACTTGCATAAATCACCTAGGACAAGTTTATTTCTAGCAGTGGGCGACTTCTGAAATTCTGGAGCAGTACCTTTTACTGTATTTTCTATTCAGCAGAATTCCAACTACGGACATCGCGCCAATTTCAATCCACCTGCTCGTTTGACCCCTATCTATTAAAAAATACTAACATTTTATTCTCGGGCTTTCTGTGAACTCATATCTATTAGGAAGCCAAGTTTCCTAGAAGGCATCGTCTCTATGCCGCTGCCTAACCTGTCCGTTGCATTTGTCTCGTCTATTATACGCACTGCACAGTTTCATCATATGAGGATGATGATAACCTTTTTTTTTCCGCCATCAGTACAAAAAATTAGTAGCCCTTCTTTACTTCATGTAGCACTCTCAAAAATCGTGTAAAACATAACATTATATTTCTCATTTCACGCCTGTTTCATGCAAGGAGTAGCTATGACACAGAAGCCCCAGCCACACTTCTGTTTCTGTCACAACTTTGCAATGACACTCCCAGACCCGTAGCCCTTATCTTTTGATAGGTGTTCATTATAAAATATAGTTGCCGTATAAGAGTACTGGCATGTAGTGAAGTAAGCAAGTAACTAGCCCATGTAAATCCCTTCACGGAGCATAGAATGTGTTTTGTTCAATGAAAGTAAATACGGCGTGAAATTGGAATGGCGTAGGTCGAGCGGATCAGACACAATGTTTGTAGAATACAAGTATCCTAATTTTTTATTGCTTCACTTCGTTATGAGCACATGTATCAGTCGACGTACAGCCTCACAAGGAAACGGCATGGAAATATTCCATTACGTTTATTAGCTATGAACATAGAATACATGTTTTATGAAAAAACATACAGTTATAAATGTGACCGGTGATTTTTTCGAAAGGATTAAATGTGCTTCTTTTGTTTTTGGCAATGCCTTGATAATTATACAAACTTGTCGTGTGAGAGCCAAGTCAAACTTTATGATTGTTAAATGACTGTAGTGTGGTCCTGATTAGACCAGGGGCGGACCCTGTAAAAAAATAGGACTATCAGACTCAGACGGATATTCAGAGCAATTCTTTAGAAATACGTTTCTTATCACGCGGTACACACATTTAGCAGGATGGCAGTTAAAAATTTAACAACTCGTTTTTACATTGGCCGGACACGTTTGTATTGGGATTTTGCGGCTCTCCTCACACCGCGGGCCGTCTGCCTGCACAAATTCAATAAAATGATATTTTCTATATTAATGCTTCAAGGAGGAAATATTTGTTTTTTGTATATTTATTCGTTAGCAGTGAATAGGCTCCGTAACTGCAGCATCGATTTGAAAATTATTTTACAACTAGAATCCTACGTTATCGCTGATGAACATAGGCTATATATATTTAACCAAGCGTGTGAAAAAAATATCAAAATAAATCCTTACGCTGCAGAAATTATTAATGACCGACTACCTGTCCCAACAGACGGTGTCTATGCTTACATTATGAAGCGGAAACATTCGTCTGTCCTGGATGGACAGACGACATCGTGCGGATCTAGGAAGGACTGTTAATACTTGACGTACGTAGTAGTAGACTGTACGGCAAACGTATATATAGTAGGGCTCTACTGACACCCATAGACATGCGCAGATGCTTTGACCACCTTTTGTTACTCACAAACCGCACAAAATGTGACTCCGAAGCAGTACCTTTGCTGCTATGCACACGGCTGTCTCATGTAAGCGAGAGGCAGCTCGCCAGTCGTGCCAGCCCAGTGCAGCATGGCACTATCTCCTATTAAAGGTTATGTTTAGTAAATTACTGTGGGGGAGAGGTATACCAAAATAGGTTTACACGCGTACTCCCATGAGCAAACTAACATCGCTTCACAGATCATATGTCAGCTATCATCAACTCTCAGACCACAGATATATTATCCCGTGTTTATAAAGACACACAACATAGACATGTTGTGTGTATCATGTAGACACATGATAACATATTTTACATACACAAATATAAATTCATGAATTCGACTAGAACTTCCAATCAGAAATCAGGCCTGTCAATTTTCTTCAAACCCACACAGTTTCCTGTACTGATTTCCTCCTACATAATAAAGTAACACATGTCTCGAAGGATTTCTAAGGCCTCCGCGAATTACGGACACAAATTTAAATCATAGCCGCATTCCGGGAATAAGCTAAATCCGTTGAATTTCACCAAATCGGTACACGATAATTGATTTTGGTGTTCTAAATAAGCATAGAAATTATGAGTATAATTTAATTAGGCTTTAATGCTCAATGTTTATGTAATCATGATGTCACAGACTATAATTGATGTTTTAAGTAAAGTGGCACCGTCATCAGAATCATGCATTGGTGGGGAAGAAGAAAAAATAGTTACAAAATCTAATTTAAATATTATGAATATTATGCGTATGCATATTATAGATGTCGGTAGCATCAAGAGACCTAGGCTCCTGTCCTCGTACCATGATGAGATATTCGCAGGAGTAGTTAGAGCAAACAACATTATTAGTATCGCTGCTCATGAAAGTCCGAATCTCCCCTTCCATGTTTTGTACATTAATATAAAGTATTTTTTTATAATCTGTGGGTATTTTTACGCTATAACTAGATAATAGACTTTAAATACATTCTGTATTTTTTATTAGAGCACTTGAATTATATTTACAAAAAGATTTTGATTACATCTCTTTGGCGAAAGTCATGGATTGTTTTTTATACTTGACATACTGACAATGTAATTGCCACTTCGAACAGAATTATCAGAGTATCTAATACTAGCTGACTCTCTCGGCTTCGCAAGGATTTTTCACAAAATATTTATAAAAAACTGATTTACAAAAGTAGAGGAACAACGTCTATCGGGACAGCTAGTTGTTATCTATTAATTATTATTATATCATCTACTTGGATATTTTTATTTGGTTACATTTTCGAAGTTTTCATAGTGATCAAAAAGTTTTAGAAAATGTTATATACCATGTAGAGCAGTTAATGTAAGAATCTAATGGTATAAGAAATTTTCCAATCGGTCTAGTACTTTCATAGCCTTGAAAAAATGCAATGCAAATAAAGAAACAAATAATATTATATTATATAATATAATATATAATCTATAGACAAGTGCGATGCTGCGGCAAACCGAATATAATGCAGACTAAGGTGCAGGTAGTAGCTCACTTAATATACTCCATTTCATGCTAGAGCTTGATATCACGTGGACACGTGTAACTAAGTTCAACCTGTCACACAAGTCAAGAGGTAAGCCCAGTAGTGTTATATAATATATACAACCGCCTATGTATCTGCTACAACTAATGTCACTGCTATAATATTACTGGTATGACGTTGTTACTGTTACAATGTTGTTACTGTTACAATATTGTTGCTGTTACAATGTTGTTACTGTCATGATATTGGTACGGTCATAATGTTTAATAATAATAATTAATATTAATAATAATAATAACAATAAAATTTTATTTGCCTTGAAACATGGTAAACAGTGGATGTTACAATTTTACATAGATCACATTTTTTGCTACACATAACAATAATAGCGTGCAAAAATAAGTTTTTATGTTAACAAACAGTAGATACAATGTCACAAAAGTATTATCTACCAAACCTTACTTACGTAATTTAGAGTTTTATGTTACATATGTCTTTAATATTGTAATAGTTGTTTATATGAACCCACTGATAAATTTATGCTTAAGCATTGTCAATCTTAGCTTCTCTAGGTCACTAGGAATTTTACACACATATTTAAACAACTTTTATCAAATTTAGTTAATTTAGGTTTATTGTTGACCTTATATGGGTCACGTCGGCTACAAGAATTCACTTCTTCGGCTGATGGGAACATAGTTGCTTCAAAGAAATAAAGCGACGGTAGCGGTAATAAGCCAAGTTGCTTAAATATTGGTCTATAAGACTCATCTAGTCTAAGCATATCGCTCTTATGCACTTCTTCTGTGCAATAAATACTCTGTTACGGTCGATGCTGTTGCCCCATAATATTAATCCATCGTAGGAGAGACTCGACATAAGCACGGTAAGATATAATAGCCGTTTTTGTATTTGTAATTGTTTTTAATTTCTTAAGTGAAATATGTACTTATTCATCTTAGTGGACAATTCATCTATATATACTTTCCAATTTAAATTTCCATTTATAATTATCCCCAAGAATTTTGTATGCTTCGCTCGCTTTATTAATATTATAACTTTCTTGATTAAATTGTGTGTATTTTGATTTATTTAAATTAATTATAAGATTATTGATATTAAGCCATTTAATTAAATCTTCAATTGTATTATTTATATCATTTTCATGGTCTCTAATTTTATACACAATAATATTTGATGTTACAATAATTGAAATGTCATATTATATGCAGATAATATAAATTTCTTATGTGTAATTTTTACTACGTCATTTACATATAACAGAAACAAAATAGGCCCGAGTGTGCTCCCCTGAGGCACTCCCCATATGTTGTATTTGCATTCTGATAAATTTTCGTTTCGCCCTTTAGTCCAGTAACTGAAACATAATGTTGTCTATTGAATAGGTAACTTGAAATCTACTTGAGTGAAGGACCTCTAATTCCAACATTTTCTAATTTCTGGTCGAAGGTGGCGGTGGTGGAAACGAGGTCAAAAGCTCTAGGTATGTCAAAGAATAACCCTATGGTCATAAAATTATTATTCATATTTCCTAGTATTATCTATAAAAGTGAGAAGAGAGCGAGTGTAGTGGATTTTCCTTTTTGGAATCCCAACTGCTCATCTGATATTATTTTAAATTTCGAACAGAATTCAAGAAGTCTTTTTAGTATGCACTTTTCGTATATCTTAGTTATTATAGGTATGAGACGACGATAGTTTTGGATATCAGAGTTCTCCCCCTTCTTGTAAATGGGCTTAATAATTGATATTTTTAATGCATTTGGAAACGTTCCACAGGAAAAAGATAAATTAATCAAGTACTTAAGAATCGCGGTCAGGTCAGCTGAACACACTTTTAAAATGTTTGTGTTTACTTCATGGTAGCCCTCCGATTTGGTGTTTTTTAACAATAATACTGACCCTGTCTTTACTGCACAAATAGGTTTATGATTAAATTATTAGTGTTGTGTGTCGATCTTATATAATAATTATTAAATATATTTTCCCGGGATTCACTATAACTTTATCGTCAATTTTAAGATTTTGTATGCTGTCCTTTAAACTAGAACCACCTATTTCATTTTTAATTTCAGTTCAGGTGGCTTCACATACCTTATCGTTTTTATTAATGTTATGTATTATCGTTATCTTTTTAGAATTATTTATGCATTTTTTTAAAGTTTGGAGTATATAACACATTTATTTTTATTAGCAATATTTCTATTTTTATAATAATAATATCTTAGTTTACGTTTAGTTTTGCAACTTAATTTTAGCCATCTACTTATCCAATTATACTTTCTTTTATTTATAAATATTTTAATTCGTAGCTTAGGGAATCATAGGACAAAATAACTCATGAAAAATATTAAATGCTAAATTAGCATTTTGTTTCTCGTATGTATTTATTTGTCCAGGATAAATAATTTAGGCATTCCTTGAACTCTAGTCTCTTTTATGGGTGTAATAATTTAAGCCACGATTATGTTGTTGACCTTTTATTGGAATGTTGCTACAGCATCTGGGATATTACTTAAGATATGATCTATGCAAGATTTCTTACGGGTAGGTACTTTGATGTGTATTTTTAAATTATAGTTATAGCGACATATGTCGTGTAACATATTAGTCACTTTACCTCCTTGTAACGTATTTATATTTATGTCGCCAGATAACTACGCTATATGTTCTGTATTTGTTTCTTGTTGTTAGATGGTGTAATAGTTTATTTAAGATGTTTAGGAACACGATTGGGTCAGATTGAGGTGTTCTATATAGGCAGATAAATACTAATTTTGAATCTGTGATTTCCACACCACATGCTTCAAATATGTTTTACAAAGCATAATTTCTCAAAAACGTCAAATCATTAAAAAATAATCCTTTTTTAATTAAAATACAGGAACCACCTCTTTATACGCCTCTACAAAAATTGGCTGCTAAGTCAAATTCTTCTATTTTAATAAGTGCTTGTAGGGCCTTTTTTACAAATTGTTTCCGAGAAACATAGTAAGTCGGGGTAATTATTTCTTTCTCATAATACCTCTAAAGTTAGCTGAATTAATTCTACCTTCGAGAAGAGACTAGAAATATTTTGATGAAATATGGTAAAGATACGCTCCGGCGCTTACATGCTTAGGTCCGAAAAAAATTTGAATTTGTATTGAAGGTAGAAAAATAATAAGTTATAGTGCCTTTTTTAGTGTTTTATCATGTTTTAGCCTTTCCAAGATTTTCTTTTTATATTTTGAAAATAGAATGGGATAGATCCTTTCTTGAATATTAACATACACTTATACAACCTGGCCTACCCCCGCTATCAGATTCTTTATTTCCTATAAGTATTCTTTGGAGGAGTCATTTTAATCAATTGCATAATTTATTGATTAACATAAACTAGAATAATTAGAATCTATAAATTGACAGTTGTTGTACGTAGAGCAAACATTTTTCATTAATCTATTGAACTTATTAACATTTAAATATTCATTTTTATTGACATACAGCACACAAATGTTATTATTTCTAAACATATTAAGAATATTCTTTTTACTGTTCCATTTTTGATACTGTTGTAATTTTGTTACTGTTAATGTTGCTACTGTTGTAATGTTGTTATTGTTAATATTGGTTCTATTATAATTTTGTTACTGTTACAATGTTGTTGATGTTTATAATGTTGTTACTGTTATGACGTTGTTCCTGTTATAGTGTCGTTAATGTTACTGAATAACGACATATACAATAAAAGCGGCCAAGAACTAGTCAGACTCGCATACAAAAGAAGTTCTAAAGCAGCAAAAGAAAAATATACCCTGTCTCTAAACTACAGAATTGACTTTGTTTAAACCAAATTTTCATATGGAGCACATATAGAACACAATTTTATCTCCGAATAAAATGTCTGTGACTTACGTTTGGTCAGACGGACAAACAGACATGACGAAATTGTAAGAGTTCGTTTTTTTGCCAGTATGATACGGAAACCTAAAAATGCCTGTCCCATCGTGAGGATAATTATTTTATAAACGAATTACTATAATGTCATTGCTCCATTATAGTAAAATTAAGCTGATACAACCGGGTAGATTCTCGATTATACGATGCTACCACGAGAGTATTAATATATATATAAGTATATGACTAGCCAGCGGCCCATTCGATAGGTGGGGTGTATAGGCTTTACACAACCTTTTGTTATTTTGACATTGGGCTGTTCCCATTGTTATGAAGAAAAAATAAAATAATTTCTAACATGAAAAGAACATGAATGATATTCAGAAAATATGAAAAGTTTCGGGAATGGTCTTTTTCCATAGGTTTATTATAAAATTGAAAGAATTAAAATATGGCTAACACTGCGACATTTTGCGTATCGATAAGATTTTCCTTTCACATCGTCGCTTATTTTTAGTAACATAATAAGACTTCGTCAATAAAAGCGCTTGCCTTTTAAATATTTCAGAAGAAAATACACCGAGCCGTGATCTTGCTAATGTTGTAAATGCGAGAGTTTGGATGAGTGAGTGGATGTTTTTACCTAACCATACTAAGACTATTTAACCTATTTTGGTGCAACTTAGCAGTGTTGTAACACATAACCTTGTGTTACAATCAATACCTATAGAATGTACATATAGCAATTCACTTATAGAAATACTAAGTTAGCACGCGATTTAGCTTGTAGTCCCTGGCAGCTAGTTTTTTATAAATTTACTCAGAATGACTGAATATATAATTATCTTAAAAGACCAGCAATGCATTTGGGGGATCTCTGGAGTTGCAAATATCTGTGCTCGTTGGTGATCACTTACTAACTTGTGCCCCAGTTGCTTGTTTAATTATTATAAAAAAGAAACGCATAGCAAAGTTCTAGAAAGTCTTCGGATTTAATGAGTAATTCGGTTATGAACAGTTGCTAATTTTTACACTACAATGCTGACAAAAAATATTTTAAACATTTTATATTGCTAAGTATGGTCCACTTGGTTTAAACCGCTACGATCACGCAATGAAAACATGTAGTATAATTAATGGAGAGCCACAGTTTAAAAAAAATGTCGTAATGTTATGATGATACAAGTGCTCGTACATGAAGAAACATGTTACTCGATCCAATTTTGATGCGAGTAGCGAGAATTGAGACGTCTACATTTGTATAGTATATAAGCGCAAACGAGCAATCAGTTTTTTGACGGCTGTCCATAGATATCCGTACTGTTATTATACTGAAACGCTGCTCTCCTTACATCCTCCCCTATAATGGAGTCTATATCTTTTATGATTTGATAGACTTGTAATTTGCCACAGGTTCTCGTAACAGAAAGTCTACTCACTATCCATCGAGATTGACCAGTGATTAACAAATCCGTTGCACATCGACATGTGGCACTGATGGCACGGACAGCTTAGTGGATACTCCACCCTTGGCCAATGATGGCGTGGAAATGCATTTCTGCATGTTAACAAAGTAGAACAGGCAGATGAGATATGGATACTGAGAGCCGATAGAAGTAATAATCTGAAACTATCAAGTAACAATGACCTGTACATAGTAGCACACACTTGCTACAAGTGTATTCTTTACACTTGTTAGTGGAGTCTACATGCCTCAACAACGAAATGAGTAACGTTCCTAATAATATAAAAGATTGCTTACTTGGAGAGGGATGTACACATACACTCGATTTTATTAAACTGATTAAAGTTTACAAATCTATTTAAGTTGATACCGTGGTCGTTAGTAACCTGAGTCGTTATAAAACGACCTCAAATAAACTAAATAAATAAAAAAGAGTATTCTGCGTATCTGCTACGAGTTAGCGTAAGCCGCGTAGCTAACTCGTAGCTCCACTTTCCTATGCTACGTAACATATTACTGACGCGAGCTCATAACATTTTTGGCTTATTGGACGATTCCTACGACCTCTAACGCATCTAGAGACGTTTTCACCTCAAAAAAGGTGATGATAAAAATGATTTGTATTTAACACGGTAATGATGATGTTGATAATATGTCAAAAGATGAATAATGTAGATGGATACAAGTACCGCAACAGAATTATCATCTCGGATCATATATTTATTTGACATAAAAGGACAATAATATTTTATTCACGTAAATATTAGTTATGTAGATTCCTACATTTTCTTTTAGAACAAAACTTAATGACACTTCGGCTGAGTCCGTAGCCGAATAAATTTTGTTGAACTGTCGATATATAAAACAAGAAAAATCGTATGTTACAGACATTAAAAATAAAGCGCCCTTAAGTTATACACTTTAGGCGCTAAAAAAAAATTCTTTCACTGCCTTGAAATTTCTTTATTTTGTCCCAAAGCAATAATGAGGATAGAAACGGAATCATTCCAAATGAGACCTCCTTGGAGCCCTTACGTCTTTAACAATCTTGCCATTCAATTTTCGACTCAAACTTCAAGTGTTACGGTACAAGTCAGTGTGTAGGCAAATTGAAGATGTTTTCTTGAATTTACATAAGTACGTATTTTTTGTGAGCCCGTTTTGTTATGTTCCGAGATTCTTGTTCTTAATAATCCAGCGCCGTTGTGTACTGAACATAACTTCGTTAATGATATCGACACATGCCTCGCGCTTTTCACTTGGATTTTCCAGATTGGCTTTTCCCTTTGTATTTCGCCTTGCTTGAAAAGTTCCATTTTCGTCTTTTTTTATCGCATGCAAACATTGCGAAGGGATTTGGGTGCGGAACACCTCTACGTCACCTCAGTGCACTCGACCTCTGTGCATGAAATGTGTGATATCTCTTAAAACTTTGTCCATTGAAATTTTACAGATTATTCTAGTAGAGGAAGAACCTTAGGCGAGGCTCTTTTTATAGTAAAATTTTACAGAGAATTTTAGTAGAGAAAGAACCTTAGGCGAGGCCTTTTCTATAATAAAATTTTACAGAGTATTCTAGTTTTGATGCCAATAGACATCCGCGATATTGTCATTCAGATGCGTTGCCTTTTCCTTTCCTCCTTCCCTCTGATCCCGATAGCTGTCACTTTACGGCGGTGTCATGAGTGCGAGAGGTGATACAATCCTCTATGACAAACTGGCGGAAATATTACATTATGCTCATAGGATCTACAAGACACATTCTTAAATAAAATTTGAAAAGCATTATCAATTAATCATAGGGGAAGGAACGAGGAGCTGAAGTCACTTGATGACTACCTACGCCCATAAGCATCCACATAATTCGATAACTGCGCGAAACGCGACATCGAAATTGTGACTTTACGACGGTCTCATGTGTGTGAAAGGAACCGAAACAATTAAAATGTTACGTATTCATAATCATGTATTAGAATTATGATGTTCACACATTTAACTGGCCGTCGAGTCAGACTCGTACCACAGATATGCCACGGAGCGCCCGGACACGTTGTATAATAGAACGCCAATTAATCTAGGTCATGTGGTGTTGATTAACAAGTCATTGTCTGGAATTAGCTTCTTAATTAATGCACTGGCTCGGACGCGCGGCAAGGTGACAAAGGCGGGACGTCACACTCCGCTGGGTAATGCAATACAAGACGGTCTTGGGGAAGACTGTGGCGTGATCCATGCAGAATGATAAAGTGCATTGTAACATACTGATGGACTGTATCTATACTACTTAATACGAGTGTTAATGTATAAATTAGTACGAGATAATGAGAGTGTTTTGATCTTTATTAAAACTTGCGTAAGGTAACCAAAATGTGAGAAAAATGTCAAAGTAAATCCTTATACAGATGTTGTTCTGAATTTAAAATTTATACTTTATATATTTTTGTAAGTCCATGATTTTTTGCCACATTTCGTGACACATCGAGAACCGAATGAAACGAAAGTGCGTAACGATTTCGTTTTTTTTTTTTTTTTTTTCAATTTGTATCACAATGATCCTAAATAGTCACTTCAAAATTATACAGTGTGCTTATAAGAGAAGTGTGTGAAGTCTGCATAACGATGGAGAGAATCTGCATAAAGAAGTAAAAAATTTACTCAATCAGTTTGACTGTGACGCTTTATCGTTTCATAGATTTTCATATGGCAGTGTGGTTAGAGAACACTTACATAAGATGTCAACTTCGTCAATATTTCTTTATAAATAATAATAGAAATAGAGGCATAGGAAGAGATGTAATACATTTTTAGACCAGGGAAGTATAAGCCTTAAGTAACCAGTTTTTAGACCAGGGAAGTATAAGCCTTAAGTAACCAGTTTTTAGACCAGGGAAGTATAAGCCTTAAGTAACCAGTTTTTAATCTTCATAGTGATCAGCATTTTTGTGACATTTCATCGAGATACTTCTATTCATTGTAAAGAAGGTTCACTTCAAAGCATGGGCTCATGAAGATTCAATATGTCATTTCTCACCCAGATTTCTGCATTGGAAGAGATAGAGTAATATCCCACCAGGGAGACAGAAACCTTAAAGGATCTCCCGCTGACGATATAATCCGTGAGAATCACGTAATAAATATTTAAGACTCGCATCCTTTGCACTCTATGGTCTTAATTTGTCTCTTGGGAATAGGGTGACCATTTGATCGAATATGATAGGCTTGTATATTATTGGGAAACGTTCATTGCTTAGAAAATTTTTTGTTAGAAAATTATGAAGTTGGTATAGGAAAGCAGTTAAGATAATGTATACCAATAATATTTTGGAATTGTGTATTATATACGTAAGAAGTAAAAGTGAAGGATACCTATGATAATAGAGAATATAAGCTATAAATTTTAGGAATCCTTTAATTTAGGTAAATGGGCTAGGGTGAAAGTAATTTATTAATTTGACTATGGCGTACTGGTTCACCGATAGTGATTTAATAAGTCACTGGCGTCTCTCGTGGGAAACAGGCAACAACAGTAAAAGCAACTATTAATTTGTATATTGTTATCTATTGCCAGCCTTGCTTTGGCTACTCCCGTATATTAGCACAGCGTATCTCACACACGGCGTGACGGCAAATCATCAAGCTATCACAGTTCATGATACGCACCAGAATCATAGAACGTGATAACGTGATACACATCACACGCTATGTGTAAGTACTTAGTGGTATTAGTTCTACAATCTGTGAGGCTTATTTAGAAAAGGGGTGTATGTTCCACATAATGATCATCAGGCTACTCCCGCCCACTTGCTGGCCATATCATTTTATTACAGTGTTCCTTCGACAGCAAAAATCTTAACAATTAACTCCCGCAACATGAAAAAGAAGAGAGATAGAAAGAGATCGGCCATTAGCGCAAGTTGGACTCGTCTATGAAGGGTTCCGTAACAACCAACAAAATCCCATATCCCTTAGACCACAAAATCAATTTTTGTCACACCAACTTCCATTTGAATTTATTTTTTAATTCTATTGTAGTTTTTTTAATTCTTTCTGAAGTTTAAAAGTTATTGTTTCTTAGAAATCTCCATACCATTTAGATAGACCTGTTTAGATAGGTTTTATGGCATCCCACATGGCTATTCTCCTTTAAATATTTTTATCCTTCAATTACCTACTGTCATGTACACAAAGTAATTAGTAAGAGTAAAGTGACATACGAACAAACAGATGGACAAAAAAGGTCGTACATGACGAAATTACTAGTGTCCCATTCTTGCCACTTGGCTACGGAAGCTTAAAAATCCTTTGCGTATTCGTAATATTTTATTTTTAGGATAACCGTTATTAAGTGAACAAAAACAGGATTGTGTATTATATCTGACATGCGCACCCTACTTGAGAAAGCCTATTTTGGCGCTAACGTCTTACATATAAAATGGCTTAGCAATTTCATGCATAAAGTAACGCGTACAGAGAGTATCTGTTTCAAATTGGTTCAGTACGCAGCGACGTGTATAAGAAAAATGAATGTATGTGGATGTTGGACTCTAAACCAAACTCAAAAAAAGACATCGGTGTGGTGGTGATTAGGGGCACATCCACGGGAGGATGAGTGGCAAGAAACAGTGTAATTCCTGCAATGGAGCTGTCGACCGACACAAGTGGGGGTACCGTCCGTTTAAATGCTACCTAGGTGGTGGCTATGCCACGTTCTATGCGGTTTGTGACTATCCAAGTGCCCGGATTTTTCTTTATTTTGTGGCGACAAACGAGCAATCGGAGCCTTCCCTTCCGTTGCGAGGGTAGAGCCAAAGGAAAAAATCGGGCTGGCGTGATTGGAGACTTAGTCTTGATCACATGATACCACTTTAAAAGTGATGGCTATGCTGTAGTTTCCCTTGCGGTTTTTGTGTACATACATTTTAAGTCGCTGATACTGATGTCAGTAAATGCATTCGATCGCTAGTTTGTCCGTCTAAGCATTAAAAATTATCTGTGCGGATCCACAGGGCATCTGAGTGACATTCTAAATTCCCTTTAATAAACCTCCCTCTACAAGCTCGAGGCATTCCCCTACTAAAATCACCCCCACTACAGTTGCGCACTTACACATCTAATATTTAAGCGGCATTGAACAGGGGAGAGCTTTATACTCGATATGTGTTTGTTGTGTTAGTATATCCTCTTACTTACTTTATGTTAACTAAGTGTCTTTGCTTGCGGTAGTCATAACAAATCTAAACTATTACTATATAGCTAGTATGAAAAATTTTGCTACTATGAAAAAAAATATTAGGTACTTTTGGAAGAAAATTTAATATTTGAAATGATACAATATAATATTTAAACTAAAAATAGAATTATAAATATTACTCTTTAAACGTCATCAATCAAATCTGCCACCGGATCAACCTAGCCCTATCCCGAGAAGAACCGGTGAAACAAACTCAGCGGGTCAATCGATGAACTTACAACAATCTTAATGATTAAAGATTAATAACAATAAAACTACTTTTACGGATTCTGTCGCGTTTTATTCAATTATTTAACTAGTCCGACGTTTCGGAAGCTTTACAGCAACTATGGTCACGGGTGGACCATGGAAAAGTAGTTTTATTGTGATGAGTAACATTTGCGTGAATTTAAGTCATCAATTAAATATTAAAAAGATATCACATAAAGTTAACACATAAATTTAATTGCTGCGGTTCTATTCGATTCTCGTCCTTATTTTCAAGTTTCTGTTTAAAAACTTTTGAATTTCTGTTTAAAATTAATTTAACACAATATGTTTGTGAAAATTCTACCCTTGAATTATTGAAATGTGTTATTGAAGGATGAAATATGTTATATTTCAGCTGATAATACAATTGCGTTTGTCCATTTCATCGCGGTTTATTTAGTTATTTGACAATCCCGACGTTTCAGTCCACATATAATCATCGTTACTGTAAAGCTTCTGAAGTTTAATTTCATTAGTAATATTTGCGTAAACTTAAGACATTAGTATACATCTCAGCATTATGGGAAATAGTATCCCCTAAGCACTAAAGTGTAATGTTTGAGAGAAAGGTTCTGAGCTATATCGTTACTTAACATTTTATTCTTCTCTTTAAGTGATTTATTGACTAAAATAAAGCTATATGTCCTGACTCTGATAGATTGCAACCCAAGCCATTAGACTCAATAAGCTAAAGTTTATATTATGTATGTATGTTATAAGAAATATGTACTGATACTTCAGGAATACTCATGATTTCAAATATAAAAATATTCTGATAAGAAAACGGCGTGCATGTAACGCAAAGCCGATCCGCAGCCAATACCTGAGCCGCTGATCACGGTGCAGTTGCCTAACGATATAATAATAATGCGACAAGGCACCGGATTTGAGTCCCGAGATTGCGACGCGAATTTGTAGCACATTTTAAAATATCCAATATCGAAACCTCGTCTCGAGCTTATGTGGCTAACATATTTGCTAACTGGTGCGTAAAAATAATAGTTATACTCGTTAATTCGTTTTTCGAATCTTAATATCAAAACAAATAATAAAAACGAGTACGAGGTAACGCCATGCTGCCTTGCAGACGAAATGGGCCTGCACGACCGGCGACTTCCCTCATTGGAGAGGAGGAAATGTGGGCATCGCATCTCCATAATAATAATACGGATATCTACGGGCGTATTCGTTTGGTTGAAAATAATAATTAATTTCGTTTTAAGGTAATTTGGTAGTTTTACCTGCGTCATCAGCAATGCAAAAAATCTAATATCAATAACAGTAGCAGTCTTGTATAATTATTACTAATGGCTTTTCTTAATCATAGGAATTTCATGATTTGACACCGAAAAACTTTGTTCTGCATCGCATAGGAGTGGCGAGATATTTTAAGTAGATTTTTAAAATTATATTTTTATATCATTTGTTTATATATTTTTTATTTTACCACCAGTCCTTTTACCCGAATGTTTATAATTAATGTAATTTCATTTTAAGAAACCGGTCTTTATATTTGCAGTTACTACCGCGCAGACCGTTTTCAGATGAAATTTTTCTTTGAAAGAAATAGACAGCTGTACAATTAGAGGTAGTGATAATGATATTGTAGATAATGATGTGTCATTATCCACTATCACGCAGACGTCCCCGGGGACAGATGCAAAACACACGCAACAACCCAGACACTAATCAAGTCAGACAACAGCATACACGTTCAACTACGAACAGTCTGAACGATTCCTTTAGAGTAGGGACTAATTCCAATACTCGCGATTTGCCTATCTTAAATAATACCGGTTAAATAATACGAGACTAGCGCGCGGGATTTCTTTCCCTCACCTTAGGGTGAAGGAGGATACGTGCCGTTTTAGACGACACGCGAGCGGCCCGAGATGTCAGAGTCGGAGTAGGAATTGTCGGTACCTCTGGCCATGATAATAATATTTAATTTTGCTATTATAAACACTCATAACGGGATGCATCTCTTCCACCTGTTGTCGGTCTATCTTATGCCCACAGACCTGGTCTCGTGGTCGGACGAGCACTCATAGCCCACCGATGAGACCGTGCTGGGCTTCTCTTCACTTCATACAGCATAAGTTCAAATCCAGAGAAAAAAGTATCCTCACTCACCCTGTCCCCGTTTCGTCAATATGAACTGGTAAAACCGGCCGAAGCGTGACAACATAACGTGTAACGTTTAAAATGACTACATTTTCCATATTTTTCTCAGGTCTAAAACAGATTGACACCTGTTCAGTACGGTCATCTGATATATTCGATCCAAGAATACTTCGAATTGATTGGAAATACGAAAATGTCAGTCAAACGTTACGGTTGCATCGGCAAAGTTGTAGCTTCAACTCGAGCTTTGAACGACTGACATCTTGTTTAAAAGCTCGCATACCTTCAGTCTTGACTGTCAAGTTCTGGAGAGCCGTTCCGTCAAGCCTTCTATCAAACCTATTCAATGGGTACTATTTGTTATTCAGGATTGCATTGCATGCTATCTATTTTGTGAATTCTTCTAATAATATCGATACGAAAGAGTTTACATATATTTACTCATGTATATACTCCTCCTTTCGAATAAAAACTGCTAAACTAATTTGGGTTCAATGTTGCCAGAATAGACTATAATCTGGAATAGCATAAAAAATACTTATGTCTCGAAAAAAGATGGTTCGCTTGGGGATTAATATGCGGATAGAACTGTCCGTTACTGCTAACGTTTAAGAACGTTAAAGCATAAGGCGCATGAGGTGTACGGCGCTTTTTTAAATTATTGTTGTATCGTTGTCTGCCTGTCTGTGTATATCTTATTTTAAGATAGTTGACATTTAATATAATTGGCCTCTGAATCCCAGATGAACACAGTTCTCTTTTCTAAGACATCCATATGTACGTTTTGTTTAATACATATAACCCTCTATATTAGCATCTCGGATGCTAGTATAGGCACACATATCCGCGAAGGGACTTTACTCGCCCCCAAAAAAAGCACTCACAGGGGTGGTTTTTCTGCGCCCTGACAGGGCATTATGTGTGAACATCTGTTTTCGCCGCCTTAGCGATCTTGAAGACAGGGAGCTCTCTATCCTCTACCTGCACGTAGACAGCGACGACCACTCTCGCGGATGTGTGTGCCTATATAGATCCCACGGCGGTAGTGACATAACTGCTTGACTAATCGAGCACATCGAAATGGCAACTGACTCCGTGCTCCAGCTTATTCCAGCCGAAGAGATCTTAATTCTTGGTGATTTTAACGCCGACCAACCCGTTGACTCGGTTCACGCTCCACCGATCTTGCGGGAAGATCTTTTTGTTACTTCGCTTTGGCATATGCTCTCACAAAACTGACCACCTTCGCCTGCTTCGCCTGTTACACCTTTCCTGATAGATCTGATGACCTCTCATCCGGACAGGTGCCTGGTAGCCGTCGACGGTCCTTTAGGAAAAAGACACCTTTGATCGAAACACCATGATTTCAATAGAATTTTAAGTACGGAGTTTCGTAACGTTAAAACGGACGGAGGCAAACACCAATAAACTTGCCTTCAAGCGACGTTGCATTATATAAAAATTGTGTTAATTGATTAAAGCTCAGCCGAAATCCAATGAAACACTGCATTCATTACTATATCAATTCAGATTAAAATTTATTACAAAGTAAACTATCGGAATTAATCCATTACATTCCGTGAAAGTTGTGCGAAATTTTCATTGTGGAACCATTTCATAAATCATATGGAACGTGTCGAATACTATGCGTTCTATGCGAAAATACTGGATGTTGTGTTTACATTCATGGAAACTCTAAAAATGCAAAAATCCAAAAAGTATGAGTCAGATTTGCACACTCAAGTATTACTTAATGATTAAGTACTTATCGTACTAATGGGAGGTAACACACAATATATAAAGTGAAATACCACTCACAGATAAATCACGAAATATTTCAGATACTATAATCACGAAATCTCGGACGTACATACTTGAAAGTTGTCAGGTAGGTCCCAATTAGTTTTCAGACATTCGGTAAAAACTAATTTTACGGAACTCACCCCTGAGGGTACGTTTTTTTGTAGTGGAGTACGCGAGTGAAACCGCGTGACACTGCTATTTATGTGTGTGATTTTGTGAAATTACTTACGACGACGGGATTGAGTGCTAACTAGCGTAAAGAGTGAGTACTAGACTAGGCGTATGCATCATTCTGACATTACAATTTAAGCGTGTGTGTGCGTGTGTTGTTAATTACCAAAAATACCAAGATACACATTCGACGTCTCCAAACCGTCCGTACAAAAAGAGCGCAATAGTCAAGTAATGCGCTTCGTAAAAACAACTTAAAATCATGCACATACTATTGACTTTGCAAAAAAATATTTTTATGTACAGTCAAGAACGTGGGTTATACGTACGTCGATGCATTGGTGCTTTGGAATGAGAACTCAGTTTGAAATAGTGCAACTTGTATCTTTGTAAATCAATCTTAGTGTATATTTGTGTAACTTCTCCGTATTGTCACTTATACGTGATCGATTAATTACAAACATCCACACACCCATCAGCCTCAGTGCTATTTATAACAACAGCCACTACAATTTTGAAATTATTCACAAACATTTATAGATTACTGTTTATCAAATAGCTCATTGAAAATTTATATTTAATTAGTTTCTGCTCTTTAAGCTATAGTGTAAAAAGTTAATGTCTCATTATTCGGACAGACGGACATTTTTATTACATACTTACGGAAATGATTACATACGAAAGACATGCCTTTTAAAAGTTTATGAACTTTTAGAGGGAATTGTACATACATTTTCCAAGATAACATACCACGTTCCTTTATGTATTTCTTATGTTGGGAATACCTCTCTTGAAAGAAAATTTAATTAAAATAAAAGTAGCAAATGTAAAGATTTACAAGTAGCTACTTTCACCAAAGAGAATGAATATAAAGGGCGTTTTTCAACGTTCGCAGCATTCATAATATCCCCTTTTAATCTGTTTACTCTTTTCATAGACAATTTTGTTTATGAAAAATAAATTATGGCGAATGCGCACACGAAAATTTTTGTTAAAAAGGAGCAATATCTGTCTTCGAACCCCTATTGTTGTGTACCTATAAAGACTTAGCGAATGGTATGAAACGTTCCAAATTCCGCTCTTTGTGCTTCCGAGAAAGAATTTTAAATTTCTATAAACACAAAAGTATAAAGGATGCATGTCATAGCCTTTTCGCTTATTTCTTTTTAATTCCCCCAATCACAAAAGAGCCTCTTTGACATTGTGTCTAAATAATCTAAGCCTGTACAATGTCCCAGCTCGCAAGGGATGTAAATACTTTGGTAGGAAGCAAATTAGATATTTGTATAATACGACCAACACGTTGTAGGGCATTTAACTTATAGCTAAGAAAGATGAGAATAAAAATATCATAAAACGTGGCAAGCTGACATTTAAACAAGAATCAGCCAAGTTTTTTATTTACTATTGGGGCCCAATGAACAGTAATATGATAGTTGATGACTACCGACGCCCATAAAGATCTGAATAATTCAAAGGTGAGGTAATGAGGTGAACCCAGGCGAAGCCAATTGACCCGAGGGGGATGCTCTTTGCACCCCTCTTATATGATGGGGTTGCCCATCTGACGAGGTGGAGTCGGTGCCTTAGGGGGCTGATTAGACGTTGAGGTGCACTGTTGATTCGTTCACCGAAGGTAGCACTGGTGGCACTCGCGGTGATTTTTGTGGGTATTCGGCACTACAATGTGCCGCGAGCCCTACTCACCACTGGACCCCACCTAGGGTCAGTGAAGGCGCGTAAATGCGTTTCTCCGCGTCAACAAAAAAAAGAAGGTCGGTTGGACGGTGGGGGAATTTATTTTCCGTGCGACTAAAGTGTATGTCGAGGTAGAGGTACCTCTCTCATTATAAGTGTATATTCTATTGGTGCCTCTTCGGTCGCGACGGCCCGATCAACAGCTATAGCATTATCTGCCACTAAAACTGCTTAAAAGGATACTAATGATATCATAAAGCTCCCAGCTGATATGATGATGATAATATTGACAAAATTCTTCCTTTACTTTCAAATAAAACCGAAGAATAAAACAGAAATACCAGCGAGCGACCTCGTTGTCACGTCCCGGCGTTAAGCCAATACAGAATAAAAGAAAATGCATTGTACAAAACGGAAAATGATACGGGAAATTATAATATTTTTCCTGCTTTTCGTTTGTTTTCGCTTGCATTTATTAAGTGACAGTAACATTTTCGACAGCTTGTATCTCGGGTCTGCCTGACGGTCAGAGGTACGCCGAACGGCATTAAAAAAACAATTCAAACAAAAGCATTGTATTGTAATTTATAAATAATTTTATATCTGTGGACTGGCCACACCACGTTAGCCTTGTCCGTTTTTTTTTTTTTTTGTCAACGCGGGAAAATGCATTTACGCAACTTCACTGGCCCTGGGTGGAGTCAGACATTACAATGTGCCGCGAGCCCCACACGGCGTCACACTATAGTGCCAGACACCCACAAAAACCACCGTAAGTGGTGTCAGTGCCGCCTTTGGTGAGATGCCACGGAACAACAAATCATCAGGGCACCTCGACTGACTCGGACTGACTCCATCTCCACAGATGGTGTTGTCCCGCACTACAGAACAACCCTACCAACTTTAGGAAAGTGTAATGGGATGGGGGTCCCATCCTCGCCCCTTGCCCCGTGCACACACGCGCATCCTACTGTTGCTCTTTGGTCTCCTTTTCTTATAAGAGAGCACCTTCCTCCTGCTCTTTAGCCCCCTCCTCTTATAAGAGGGGTACAAATATCCGTTCAATTAGCTTCGCCTGGGTTCATCCCACTAAGCCCCACTGCCAAGACAAAGCTTGAACCATGGTGGGAACGTTAGCTCTGTCCTGTGATGGGATTTGTTAGGACTTGTGTTACAGGTAATAGACGATGAAATATTTTCTTTAACACTTTCATAAATTATTGAACTTTTATATGCTTAAATTTTTTTTTCAAAGAAATACATATTACATTACACGAGCTGTTACCCGCGACTACGTCATAGGCTTTGCGTTATTCTGATGTAGAAGTACTATTACTGTAAAGTTTCATAAATTCAGCAGTTTTTACGTGAAAGAGTGACAAACTTACAAACTTTCGCGTCTATATTTTTAGTAGTATGCGTAAACATCCGTGACCTAAGCGGGATCTGAACCCACGACCTCTGGCGCAACACACGGAACCGCAGTACAGCAACCGGAAGTACAGCAGATAATTTTCAGTATCATAAAAATATGTGAAGTTTTCGTTTTCAGTTGTAGTAAAAACACTATGTATAAAAACACTATGTATAATTATGTCGTTATTGGTTTCTTTTGTTCATCCAGCGTCCAAGTTTCCTTCGTTAATTAACTAATGAGTTTAACAGTTTTGAGTGTTGATTTAGCATTGAATCAAATATTACTCTACAATGGCCCATAAGAGAGAATTAGGAATGGCAGTACATCGGCTTAATAACAATAACGCGGATGTCTGGGCATCATGAAAATAGTTTCCGTATATTTACACGAATTTTTTTATTATTATTATGAATATTTAACGAATTTATCGCGTTTCTTAAGATTTTGTTGTGGAATGAGACATACTTTCATTACGGTGCTTCTCTCTCATTCCACAAGAAAATCTTAAGAAACGCAATAAATTACTCATTTGCCCTTTTTGGCCATAAAAAATAACAGCATAATGAAGATTAAATGTAGTGAAATGAATGTTGGCGTTTAGCCTCGAAGCCTATGCAAAATGTGGCCGAGATATATTAATATTTTGCCACGATGCCATGTGCCGCGATGTATCGATGCGGAACTAGGCTGGTTCGACCGGGCAGGTACCTCCAATGATATAGCCGGAAATTAATGATTATGCTGTCGCGCTTCGTGCCTCTCTGTGAGTATCCAATGGCGGAAAGACTAAGCGGAAAGGACTGAAGGAGGGCAACGAAAGCCACATAACTGGCAAGGTTACCACAACTAGTCTGCAGTTACCATATGGCTTCGATTGCTCGTTACCTCTACTTTGCTATAAAAATTATTTTTACATCGCCTTATCATTATTTTTACATCGCCTTATCATTATTTTTACATCGCCTTATCATTATTATTATTACTTCTATTTCAGGGGTGATGGTGATCACTGGATAAATTTGAAGCTTTTCAAAAGTGTTTCTGCAGCACCTTTCTGATTCTCTTAAAATTATTAATTCTTGAAACAAAATTTCACCCAAAAATTTCTTAAGCAAATTACTGGGATCAGAGTTTTGATGAATAACAATGAGTTTTGATGGGATAAGAGTTTTGTGTTGTTGACGAACAATCCGAAATAACAAGCAAAGTACTAATTTAAAATCGTTTTCCAACTTTATGATTTCCTGATTTCTAATCAAATTAATTATCTGTGACACGTAATATTTTTATTATACTGCCTGTTTTGAAATGTGATTTAAGGAAAAAAGTAGTATAGAAGGCTGATCAGACAAAGGTAAGTCAATGCCAAACATACCCAGATGTGTGTATAGCCAATGCCAAACATACCCAGGTCAACTGGCACAGTCAATGCCAAGCCTACTCAGGTGCAGGCATAGTCCATACCGTACATGTCCAGGTGTGGGCACGGCCAAGGCCAAACATTACAGAAGGTACAGTCGCTGTCGAACATGTTCTAGTACAAAACTGTTTAATAACATAGAATACCCAATGGCAGAATCTTTTTAAATTATATTGCTTTCACCATAGTGATTTTGAAAATGTGTGTCCTTACTATACAGCTTTCCTTCTCGTTTTCTAGTGCTAAGTATGTTCAAGGTCAAGTGAGGTCCTGAATTCAAGCCCCGGGTCGCACCAAAGACTTGTTGGGATTTTTCAATTTCTAATTGTGCCTCGGGGACCACCACAGGCCGTCGCTCCTGTGCCTGATTTCTCTCCGGTCGTTTCGGCATAGGAGAATGAGAGAATAGAGAGTGCACTTGTTCCTGCGCACATACTTGTGCACTAAAATATGTCCTGCGCAGTTGGCTTGTCTCTATGTAGATGACCGCTATGGCCGAAATCCGACTAGGAGGGCATTATATTTATACTGTTTTATACCACATTATACATTTTACTGTTAAATAGAATACTGTTCGCAGCATCATCATGTTTCTCCTTGTACTGTACAGCGGGGTGATGATGATGGAGCACAAACTAGTAGCTGGAGTAACGACGAGGGATAACGAGCCTTGACAGGCATTTTCAGTTCATTCCGCGACAAGGAGCCACTAAACTATTGCATTATTATTTTATTATTACGGAGGCAATATGCAATGCGTTGTAATATCTCCCGTTCCCCGCGATCATGTGAAACAGTTATCATAATCGCCGCTGTCGATACTGGCGACACAAGAGTAGCAGCATTGGGAACGAGTGGTGGGGCAACTCCGTAGAAAAAGGGTAGTGTGCTGATCTTAATATGGATATTATGTGACAATCAATTCCAAAACATTTATGTCCTTACTGGAACGACCACTGTCTACTTACAAACCGCACGAAATGCGACAGCACAGCTGTCACTTTACAGCGGTGACGCTGAGCGCGCCTCACTGCACTCAGCGGAGTACTCTGAAGCTTATTCGCGCTTAGGAGCAAAGCGCACTCGTTTTGCTGATAAACGCTAATACGTTTCGAAAATAACATTGCCATATCCATCCCACGGTGCGCCTCACGGATGGATGTAGCAGATGAGTTTCCCTTACTAATCCGCAGACATCTTCACTCTGCTTAAGCGTCCGTGTAATGTCCCTTGCCTTTTTTAACTCAATTCCCTTGGACGCTCGTAATATCCTAGCGCACATTACACACAAAATTATCTTGGTTTTTTTATTACGTTGTTTATCACATAGGGACGTGCAGTGGTCTTATCCGTACGACTAAAGGCTAGGCAGACACGAAGGTACCTCTCGCTCACATGATACCACCTGAAAGTGACGTACTCGGGAACTCGATCGTTTAATTTGTGATAATTTTTTATCTGCGTTGCGGCTTTGCCCCCGCCAAGACGAGCAAAAAAGCGGAAGTGCCGTTCGTGCTTCGAAGCAGTTAGGCCATTTTGTTCCTCTATTACATTTTCCTGGCTATTGGTAGGGTGACAGTGGACACCAAAATGATTAAAGCTTTGTTATTGCGGTAGGGCTAAGTAACACCAGCTTAACCCGGACTCTTCGAAGCCAATTGAACTGAGCACGTTGGAAGTTGTGTCAATCTAAGTAACCGTCAGGGTGCCCTGATAATTAACGATTCCGGAGCACCCCACCAAAGGTGTCACTGATGGCCCTCGCGGTAGGGTTAGGGTATATGCGGAAGTAACCTGAGCCGCGCACCATCCGACCCTAGGATCGGTGAAGATGTGTAAATGACTTTACCCGCGTGACCAGAAGAAGTAGGATACTAAACAGGTTAGTTAAGTAACTACCAGACCAGTCCTTTCTCGACTTGACTGATATTAACACTTATCATCCCTCAAGATACCGAGGTTTAAGTGGTCCGCTATATCGTGTCGCTTTATTTTTGTATATTTTTATAGGGCAAGTAACAGTCCGAGCTTTTTCATTACTACCAACGCCCATAAATATTCGCGCAATGCTATGCAGACGTGTTTCCATCCTTCCTTTTCCTCCCACCATCTAGACACCGAAAACTCACAAACCACTCGAAATGTGACCGCAGAGCTGTCATTTTAAGGCTTCGTCATGTGTTTGGGAAGTTCTCCATAAAATAGCTGGAAAAATAGGTAAAGTCATTTTGCTTCAGCCACGAGTTCAAGAAACTCACACTACATATAAGGTAAAACTCTAGTAAACGAGAGGATTGCCCCGCTGCGCGCCGAGGTCGTAAAAAAAGGAACGCCTGAAATACGTTGCATTATAAACCTTACTTTTTTATTATATCTATCGCAGAACAGACCGTGTTAACATCGCCCGCAAAGAAGCAACTATATAGCAAAACGTTACCACTGAAACTCGATTGTAAAGCGCTCTGCCCCGACATCGCACATGAATAGTTCTGACCTGACTGCTACCTTAACAAATTGTAAAGTATGGCATCGGTAATCTCCAAAAGGCTCCGACGTCTCGTTTGCCATTGGTCTTTGTCCATAATTTTTTTTCAAGTACAGGGGTTTTTTTCTAAATCTTTCCCTTTACTTGACCGATCGAATATTTATGGGACATAGAGCCTGTATCTGGGCGGTAGGGTTTACGCATATGCACAGTTATCCATGGTGGTATTCCGGTATGCTTTTTTAATTACCTAGTCTTTGTTCCCTCAAACAATGTTCTCCTCGTGATGACCTATGTGGCCGAGACATGGCGTAACAAGCAACTGGTACCAAAATGTTCCATTGCTTCGAGTTCTATGGATCAGGTTATATAATAGTGTTGTTATAAAAAATTGCAACAAAGCAATCTACCGAAGTAAAGAGACTCTATCATTATCGTTATCAGCCCTTATCGGTCCACTGCTGGACATAGGCCTCTTTCAATGAACGCCAAGACGGCCGATCTCCTGCTACTCGCATCCATAGTGGACCAGCTACTGCACGGAGATAGTCTTCCCATCTGGTGAACGCTAGACCGGCACTTTGTTCTCCTAGACGCGGCCTCCTCTCCAGAACCTTAGTGGCATAACAGGCCATATTTCGGCCCCGTGGGTCATCACAGGGAGGTCGCATTAGTGGAAAACTTTTGTCTATATAACAATCCAATAATATCGCCTTCTTCGACTAGATTTAAAATTAGTTCGAGAACATGCAGTACTACGATACTAAACCGTATTCCGGGTAAACTATAATCGGGTGGGGCTATTATTCCCAATCCCGGGGCCATACCGGATGAACCCAGCTAACAAGGAGCCCATGATTTATTATACTGGTAGGACCTTGCAATTTGAAATCTGATATTTTGAAGCTTGTTTAATGGTACGATCTTTTAACATAATATTAAATACTAGCAGTCCATCGCGGCTTCGCGTGGATTTAACCAAGTATGGTAAATATTGATTGATTTACAAAAATACCATACCATCGCTACCACACGACCAATAATTCAATTTATGACAAAACGACGTCTGTCAGGAAAGCTTTGAATGTTTGGAAATTGACAATAATTTCTGCACTTTTAATATTACGAATTACTTTAATGAATTATCGAACTTTTCATAAATTTTCTAATTGGTCCAGTACTTACGGAGAACAACAAACAAATAAACAAATAAACAAACAAACAGTCAAATGTTTCCTCTTTATAATATTGATATTAAACTGATATATAAATTTTAGCGGGTAGTCTAATTTTAATTTTAGCTGGTAGTCTAGCTTGAGCTGGTGTCCTAACTTTAGCTGGTAGTCTGATTTTAGCTTGTAGTCTAATTTCAGCCGGTATTGATGTCTTAAGTTTACGCGAATGTTAGTCATTACAATAAAACTACTTTTACGGATTTTATCGTGGTTTATTTAATTATTTATGGAGCCCGACGTTTCAGAAGCTTTACAGCAACTATGGTCACGGGTGGACTTAGCCAGTAGTCTAATTTTAGCTGGTAGTCTAATTTTAATTTTAGCTGGTAGTATAACTTGAGCTGGTGTTCTAATTTTGCTGGTAGTCTAATTTTAGCTGGTGGTCGAATTTTAATTTTAGCTGGTAGTCAAATCTTAGCTGGTAGTCTAATTTTACCTGGTAGTCTAATTTTAACCGATAGTCTAACTTTAGCTCATAGTCACATTTTAGCTCGTAGTCTAATTTTAAAAGGTAGTCTAATTTTTTTTTTATAGGATAAGTCGCAAAGGAGCAGTTGTGTCACATATAAAGTGATCATTAACACCCACAGACATCCGCCAATTTTATTTAACTGTCTGAATTTCACTTATAACTAGGACCTTGATTTTGCTGGCTGAGTTGGTTTAAACTTCCTTAAGTTTTCTTCAAGCAAGTTGGATTTGGTGTTATTGCAGCGTTGCGTAAACATCGTGATATGTGGCACTCGGTTCTCTCTGCCCATCCCTGACGTGTAGATGTGTTGTTGTTGAACAATGCACAAACCAATTTTCCAGAAATTCATGAAATCGAGTTAGAACCCTTTGTATGTGTCGTAACGAGGCGAGCGCGGAGAAGTGAAAGGAGGACAGAGAGGGACTTCACACTCCAGCGAGGTCTACAGATATGTGTACTCCAAATTCCCAAATAAACTGCTAATATATTTGTTGTGCCGTTATTCTCACGAGGAACTCTGAAAACGGGTGCACCGCCTACAAAACAAATTGCACAATCTGTAAGCGCTTACTGCAAGCTGTTCTGTGGCGGCGGAACCATTAGTCCCATGTCAACTGGGAGGTTCAAGAAAAAGTATTCATTGTTCCAATTATATGAACACGTGTTCTGAGCGGGTAAAACCAATCTTTCTGTTATCCAATTGCAAAATAGCTTTTACTTATTTCTTGGTGTTCATATTGACTTAATATCCGTGTTCTGAATAAGCTAATTAATCTGCATAATAGTAAATTAATTAAGCCACGATGGAGCTGGCATAGTATCATCGCCGAAAACTAGTAAACAAAATCAAAATATACCGAATGGATTTTCATGTCGTTTTCATCTATGGATAGAACGATTCTATAGGAACGTTTTCATATATAATTTGTTAATGTAACAATCCGGCGGTTGTTATTCACGGGCGAAGCCGGGGCGGGTCACTATAAACAAATATGTCTAAATATGTTACATAAATGATATTGCTTGTTTTGTTGTCGAGTTTAGTGCAGTGTATGAGAATAGAGTTGGCCTAACAAGCCAACGGAATCTTACAAAACCGCACAAAACGAGACATATCTGTCTCTACGGCGGCAGCATGTTTCACATAAATGTTCCGCACAAATGTTATATGCAGGCGCATCCACGTTACGCTTTCACCCTCAATGGATCACCGGAAAGTCTGAATTTGTATTCCGTCATTGATAAACCGACGCGTAAAATGTGGCGGTGATGTTCAGTATGTCGTATATACAATCATCATTCACGACGAATGTATCGCGCCAGTGAACTTAGCCTCTATACAAATACGTGTTTTATTTTATCTGCGCCAAACTCACGTATTTTGCCAAGCGGAAGGGTATTGTTGGCTGTACAAATATTTTGAGAGGTTCTTTAGGGTCAGACCTGTCAATATTAGAATTATTAGACAAGCTTTCATGTCGTATGAAAGGGAAGCCCTTTCAGCTTGCGCTTATTTCTCGATATTTCCAAAATATAGAGATATATTCTAGGGAGTGGTGATATGGATACATTACTATATATTACTATATTTTTTGCTGTTATTAGTACGTTGGTCTATTACACGTTTTGAGGTTTGCCCTAAGTTTTCTTATGTTCTGTATGTTATGTTATGTAGTGCCTTGATTATACTGAGAATTGACCAACTTTGCATATTAAATGATGAGCTGAAATTATATGATATGCTTATTACTTCCTATTCCTCCTATTTATCTGATTAACTTCATGGCGAGTCCCAAGAGAGTCTTAGCTGTCCCTCGAGCTCCCTGAGATCATATCAAAGGGTCTGTGGTTGACGCTCTCGGTCCAGCCCATACGGGCGTAGAAGGGGCGGGCCAAGACTGTATAAAAAACTTAAATTAAATTGTAAAACATAAAATCCGACTGTTTAAAATATACTAAAAACGTAAACTATGTCCCGTGGTTTTACTTGCGTAAAATCCAAGGGTATTTTTTGTAGCCTAGTAATTTCGCCTGGGCTTGTCTTAACATGTTAGTAATGTTTGCACCAACATCCGTTGAGACATTTTTACGAGATGCGCGATTATATAAACAAACAAACGTACACACTGTCAAAAAGTGTAGGAAATGTTGGAACGTGTTGTGTTATCGATTGTAAGTATCCGGCTACTTTATCATATGCATAGATAGGTTGAACTCAGCTGTCGCTTGCTTTATCAAAACAAAGGGAGAAAAACTAAAGGTGGCCCTGAGAATCAGTGTCAGGCCTTAGGCTCGGACTATAGCTGAGGTCCAACCCTTCTGTATAACACACTGTTGCCAACATCACTAATTTGTACTCCTCTCTGTATTGTAAGTTTTTTGGTTTTTTTTTCTTATGTGTATGGCTCAGTGTGTTTTCTGAAAATAAAGTATGTATTATTATTATTAAATGTTTTAAGTCCATCTGGCACAGTGTCAGTGGTAACAGCTCCCCACCATTGTCGTGGCGGTGGGGCTCAGTAGCCTGGGGTGAACCCAGATGAAGCCAATTGATCCGAGGGGATGCTGTTTGCACCCCTCTTATAAGAAGATTTGGCTAAAAAGCAAGAGGAGGAGGCGTTTTTTGTGTTTCCACCTCATAAGAAGAGAGAGCAAAAAGAGGAGGCGCGATTGCGCACGAGGCATGGGAACCTCACCCCATGGCACTGTCCCAAATTGGTGGGTTTTTCCTATGGTGCGGGGCAACCCTGCTGTGGAGGAGGCAACGTTCCCTTAGGGGACTGACTAGCCGTCGAGGTGTCTTGATAGTTTATTCCTCCGGGGCACCTCCCCTAAGGCGGCACTGTTTCACTCGCGGTGGTTTTTGTGGGTTCGTCACTATAACGTGCCGCACGCCCCGCGTTAAGTGCGTTTCCCCGCGTCAACAAAAACAAAAGTGGTAGAATAGCTGTTTTGTATACCAGGTCATGGATGTTTATCTATGTATAATAATAATATAATATTTGTGGTCTTACCATACTGTGTTAGCCCCGTTATGTGGTAAGTACCGTAAGGACTTGTGTTACGGGTACTAGAGACGGTATTATACATAATATTTTTATTTTTATGTATTGTATGTATTTCTATAATAAAAATCCCAAATAACGTTTATTAAATTTATAAAGAATATGAAATATAATTCCATTGTCGAGTACAGGTATGTACTTAGCACAGGACTTCGCAAACGTTTGGGAAGCGATGGTTTCTTTCCGTGAGACTGTAAAGGCCGCGGAACGGAGCAGAGACGATAAGATGACTGCTCCGCTCCTTAGCATTCCCAATTGGGATCAGGGGTCAGGTTACTGACTCCAAAGCACGTTCTCGACGTCAGGCTGCTTCTGCGGTCGTTGGGACAGCCCACGTAAGGAAACCGGTCGGTCCCCTTTGATGGACTGGCCAGTAGCCGAGGTGCCCTGTCGCTGATAGATCCCGGACATCTCAACAAACGCGGCTCATGGCAAGCGCGGCGGTTAGGACCAGTAGTTGGATCTCTTAAGGGCCACAATTTGGCTGGCACTGCTGGAATGAACCCAGGTCTGGCGGAAGCTCTTAAAATAGCTTCCCCGCGTAAACAGAAGAGAGGACTACGCTAACGTGGCGTAATAAGTACACTCATATTATTATAATTACACCACACACAACAAGGAACTAAAAATAGGTGTCCTCATCCCACCCAACGCTAATGGACCACCACATGCTCACAATCCTCGCTGATCACAACAGCATAGCTGCCACTTTGCAGTGGTATTATGTGTGATACCTCCCCGGCCGTGCCTGCTGGTGGCATGGCATATTTTAATCACTTCAATGTTATGCCTCCGATCATCAGCATAGTAAAACGAGACGACAAATGCCAGTCTCTTATATCGCATTGCATTCGAAAGTATGCCCACTTTCGTAACTTATACAAGATTCTTGTCTGTCACATCACCAGATATTGAGCTGATGACAACAGCACCACAATAAAAGCACAGGCTTTGTAGTAAAAAAGTAACATCAAAATTTTTGATCCGGTGAAGGTTTCACGAAATGTGAAAGGAAGTTTTAGTCTGTGTTACACACATATAAACCTTGTTTCACTTTTTTGTATAAAAAAAATATGTGGCTTGTAAAATTCGAAATTTCTCGGACATATTTCATGAAGCTTTGGTCGACCCGAAATTGAGCACAGTGTAATTACATCAAAAGAACTAAAAGGAACACCTTTGAAATTTGCCTCACAAAACCCAATTCAAATTTTCAACTTTCCCGATGAATTTTATGTTTTACACAAATGCTTATTCTAATTCGTAGAAAAAAATTATATAGTCAAAAAAAACATGAGGTGTAAGTTGGTGATTGCGTGACGAAAGCGTTACAAAAATTGTGATCGGGTGAGGCGAACGTAAGTTGAGAGGATTATAAGTCAGTGAAGGGAGAAAGTGACATGTTTATGTTTCGTATATCCTAATAGAGGCAAGAGAGAGACGTGCGAGCACAAATTTTCTTTCTCACTTTCTTTCCTAGCCAGTTACGTCAAAATGATCCCGTCAAAATATAATTATTATTTAAAACTTTTCCGTCACAGATGGACTGACTGACAGAACGCACAGCCGAAACTACTGTGCGCAAGCAGCTGAGATTTGATTTGGAGGGCGACATAGATGCCCTTGGAGAGTGTTGGAGAATACTAAGTGGAGATGATTGGAAATGCCACCCCGAAGGAGCTGAAAAGGGGTATTGAACTTATATGAAACCTTTGAAGTTAGTTTTCGAGGGAGAAGCCGCGGGGCGGTGCTTGTATTGTTATAAGTATCTAACAATATGGAAGTAAAAAAAAATAAGTAAAGCTTACACTACGTCATGATAATGGTAAACATAGGCCAATTACCGTAACACCCCCTATAGTAACAATGTAAATATCACAAAGAAAAGCAATATCATCTGATCGTTCATCTACATCTCAGCTGTACATAGCTGTTGCCCTCTTATTTTCTTGGTTTGTATAATATATTGCAACCTCGCACCGTCTCCTGTTTTGACTAGGGTGAGAAATTGGAATTATTGCCTACTCCTCCTATTTTCTTCTGATCAAATTCGTTGCGGGTTCCAAGACAGCTTCCCTCGGACTCACTGATTTATGTTATCAAAGATCGTAAGTGATTGCCGCTGTCCATACTGGATATGGCATGGTACTGTCCTTGTCGTGGTGGTAAGGTTCAGTAGCCTGGGGTGAATCGAGACACATTGGGCGAGGAGAGGGCTACTCTTTGTACCCCTCTTATAAGAAGAAGGGACTAAAGAGCAGGAGGAAAAGCCGCTCTTTGTACCTAAGAATAAGAAGAGGGGACAAAAGAGGCAAAGGAGGCGGCGCTTCTGCTCACGGGGATGAGGGTGGTGAACCTCACCGCATTACACTGGGGGCCACTTAGGTGGCTGGCTAGCCGTCGACGTGCCCTGATGATTTGTTGTTCCGAGGCTCCTCACCAAAGGCGGCACGGATGGCAGTCGCAGTGGTTTCTGTCGGCTTTCGGCACTATAATGTGCAGCGAGCCCCACACATCAATGGACCCCACCCGGAATGCGTTTCTCCGCGTCAGCAAAAGGTAAGAACGAGTTTTGGGCTAAGTACGTTAAAAAAATACGTTATGGTTGTCGCTATCAATTTCGGGGCACTACACACAGTATCAGGATAGGCGACCGATGAAGTGCCTCAGCTAGTGCCTCAGGGGTGCCGGGTGGATATGCGGTGTCACCAGTTCCACACAGCATCGGCTTCAGCCAACTAGACTGGACTGGTGATTTCTGTCAATCTAAAATTCAGTAATAGCTCCAAGCTCTGCGTAGCCAATTTCGAATTTCATTCAAAAAATGACGCTCTAAGCATGACGACACGTTACGTGTGCCAATGAAGCGTGTTGTGTGATTTTTATTCATTCATTTGAAAATTACTCAATGCGCCTAAAGAAGCTTACACTTCAAGAATATATAGTTTTTTTATAATATGACGCCCATGAACATTAGCATAATTATGCCGATGCATGGCACTACCTCCTCCTATGCAGCATGGCACTACCTCTTACTAAAGATATTTATGTAGTCATACAATAGCACTTCCATTTGATATCAAATGGGTATACATTACAGTCAACAAATGAGAGATCAGTAAAGTGAATAATATCCTCTAGCAAATGAATTGTAAAACATGTTTTGGTTAGAGAACGCCGACTATGAATATGAAAACGGGCATTGGGTGCAACGCTTACCTCGCTACGAGTAGGGTCACCATGTGGCAGGATTACTTCCTGAAGGTTATGGACTCTTGTCTGTAAACAATCAGAACGCTCGACATCTAGACACTTTTAGGTAGAGGTAATGCCATGCTGCATTTATAATATATTTTTTTTAATATCTCTCTAATCTTTTGTATGAAGAGAGTTATGAAAGTGGAGGAGGCAAGGCAGGTATGTAAGTATTGTGACATTCGGCGATCCGTTCTCTCTGCCTACCCCGTAAAGGAACTGGCGTGAATGTGTGTCGTGTTGTTGTTGTTGTTGAACATCTAGCAGTATCTGTGTTTTCCGACACCAACAATCTGGGACATAAAGTTCTCTATAATACCTGTTTGAGCCTGTAACAATCAAATATTGATTGGCGTAAAATGATGTTGTGGTTGACCACAACATGTTTTTGAAAACACATTATATTTTGACC
Source organism: Eumaeus atala (assembly GCA_017140195.1). Classification (NCBI taxonomy): domain Eukaryota; kingdom Metazoa; phylum Arthropoda; class Insecta; order Lepidoptera; family Lycaenidae; genus Eumaeus; species Eumaeus atala. The sequence continues at coordinate 474,219 of JAFELO010000015.1, read as the reverse complement.
ACGTCATCATTTTACACCAATAAACGGTATGTTCAAGCACAAGCCAATCATAAAAACGTTACAGCTACGCTTTGCAAGACTCTGTATTTTTTTCAGTTTCGATAAATTAAAATACGCTGTGTATTTTTAACAATGATACTCCTTATTGAGGTGAACGTATAATAATCCCTCTAACTTTAGTAATGTATAATTATTCTGCGTTGTGATTTACCGCGCTTGCATCGCTTACGCCCCTGGCACTTGAGTAAACTTCAGTTGCGTGTCAGAGCTAACACATGTAGTTTTTGTGTAGGCCGCGTCATAGAAGGTTGACTACGTAGTCGATCGGGGTTAAAATCCACGGTATTACCATCTTGAGATTTATTTATAGGCATAACCAGCCAGAAACATATTAAGGTTGAAGGTGATAATAGCCGGGTTCTGAAGTTGAGGAATATAAATAAATATGAAATCAAAATGAGAGATAGTCCGTAAATAAACATACAACATGCTAACCCTTGCATCCGTCCAATGCCCCCTGCAGTGGGTTTGAATTATTAATACTAACTATCCTACCAATGCGAATCCCTTAGTACTCGTATATCATTGCTTTCAAAAATGCCTGCGATACATTCGACTAAAAGCATTCACAGGATCAAAATTATCATACACAATTTTAACACTCCCGTCCCAAATATTTTGTATGGTAAATTATTTCAAAGTGGTATTACTCATTCTGTTTTACTGCCTCCATATATTACGGCGAATGCACCAACTTTGTGCCCGCAAACTGGAATTTCAAATTATTTTGTAACTGCTATAAACTGTTAACCAACAACTGTTAACGCAAAACAATTATGCGGATCTGGTACAGCGAATATAAATACGTAAATAATAATATTCAGTCTTACCCGCAAATCTC